>PISX010006569.1:0-96290 GCA_004024625.1 Mellivora capensis | reverse complement strand
TCTCTTCAATAAATGGTGCTGGGAAAATTGGACAGCTATATGTAGAAGAATGAAACTCGACCATTCTCTTACACCGTACACAAAGATAAACTCGAAATGGATAAAGGACCTCAATGTGAGACAGGAATCCATCAGAATCCTAGAGGAGAACATAAGCAGTAACCTCTTTGATATCAGCCACAGCAACTTCTTTCAAGATTATTTTTTATAGTCAGGAAGCAAGCTTAATTAATACAAGTCAACAATGGAATAAATTCCTAAGCCAGAACTAAACTTTCTGCTTAAAACATGGTCCCTGGTTTCTCACAAATCATTCTGCCTGATTTCCTGGGCTTACAGAATCACTAAGAGTGCATTTATAAGTGCCCTATGATATCATCAACAGCTCTGCCAGATTAGCTTGCTGTTTTCTGGAAATCTGTCATCCCTCCCTTGTGGTTAGGGTTTTTTTTTTCTCATTCTGTGGCATACCCCAGGTTCTCTGAGTTGCTCTTTACAAATCCCTTGGTTTCTGACATTTCATGATGCTGGGCAGTAGAGGGAATTCTGAGGACAACATGTGTTCTGAGAAAATGTGGACGCTCACTGTGTATTTTTTCTCTCATGTTTCAGTTACCTCCGCCCTTCTGTCGCTGTTCAGATTCATCTGTTAGCCAGCTAATGACCCTATTAGAGAGCTGAAGTGCTCCCCAGCTTCGTCATGAATGGCTGATGGATTTTCTCTCAGACCCCAGAAATGCCCTGGGACTGCTGTGTGGGTCCCTGAGAGCTGAGCCATTATCTGGGAGGTCATGCTCATGGAGAAACACATTCCCGCACATCGGAATGCACTCCTATCACGTTTATGTGATGCTGCCTCCTTAATGTGTCCCTGACCATATCATGTCTGCATTTAATCCAAGGCCCCCACTCCCTGGAGAAGAAAGGGCTATGAGTGATGTGGTTTTGGCATATTTGGAGACTTTCATTACAATCAAAGCATGTGTTATCACTGCAGGAAGAAGTGGGGGTGTAGGACATGGGTTCGTTGTGACTGTACACATTTTCTCTCACTGACAAAGGACTTAAAATTTTCAACTTCATATCCACACCTAAGATAACAAGACTGGACTTAGACCAATCATGAAGACAAGAACCATTTCTGTTTGACTCACCAAGCTCTTAGGACAATTCCTGGCACATAGTGGGCTCCTGACAGCTGGTTAGTAAACAGCTAGATGACTGGATTAATAAATGACATCAGGAATTATTAGCATGTTCTTAGTTTGGAATTTCCACCTATTGGTCCAACTTCTAATCCTGATAACCATATAGAATAAACCTTCTCTATTCTGCATAGAGTTTTTGAAATGTTTGCTCACTCTTGTATCTGGTTTCATTGATTGTTTCCTTGAGGCTTAACAATTGCAGTGCCTTCAGTCACAGAATATTATCAGTTTTCACTCAGTGACAAAGGAGAAATCACTGTCCTTGTCCTTGGCTTTGATTGAGGAAATTAGAATGGGAATAAGGGAGCAGGTTCTGGTGGGCATATATCCAAGCTATGTTCTTCACTCTCACTTGAAGGAACGAATGGGGGTCATATAATGCCTACCCATCCCCTCTCATGAAGAAAGATACTGCAAGTTGTTCCTCACCACTGGGTATGGGGCATAGTACTTTCCCCCCTGTGTCTACCTTTTAACTGGTGTCCTTAATCAGTCCCTGCTTGCCTCTGCTATTATCCTATTCCAGGGTATGTAATCTGCCTAGACCTCCCTTTCATGGAGCAATTCTGACTGTGTGTCCTCATCATAATGCTTCCCACCATATAGAAACCCCAGGCAAGAGTGTTTGCATAACTATAATGTGGCAAGAGCAGTGTTTCTCTGGTCATGTCTATAGCCTGGAATGTCTAATTTAAGTTCATTTTCCTTCAAGGTCTCCTCCTCCTCCAGGAAACCTTCCCTGAGCAGCCCACTGTCTTCTCTCCTGAATTTGTGATGCATTTCTCTCTCAAGGTAGCACGGTGCGATAGACAGAACATGGATTTTGGGGCCAGGCTGAACCAAGTTCAAATCCTGGGTCTGGCATTTACTCTGTGCAAGGTAGGGGCAGATAATTTGTTTACTATAAGCCAGTTTCCCCACTTGCAAAATGGGGGTAGTAATTCCTCCCTTGCAGAGTTATTCTAAGGTGGTGGCTTTCACAGGACATTCAGTATCACCTGGAAATTTCTTAGAAATGTTAATCCTAAGACTGCTCTTCCTATCTCATATCTGCTGAATCAGAAACTGGGGATGGGTCTAGCAATTTATGCTTTAATAAGCTTTTCTAATGCATGCTTAAGCTTGAAAACCACTAAGGATTAGCAACATGTGAAAAGTACCTGCACATATGTGTTTAAGAATCTTAGCTATTATACTTATGAACACCATTTGGCTTAATGCTATCTTCCATTAATCAATGTTAGAAGAGGCAGTATAGCATAGTGGTTAAGAGTATAGGCTTTGGAGTCAGGTTGTCCTAAATTCCATTTATACCAGTTTTGTGATCTTGGGTGACTTAGTTGCTTCTCTGTGCCTCTATATCTGTGATACAGAGACAATAATAATAATAGAATACTCTGTTGTCTGTTATGAGGAATAAACTGTGATAAGATGTGTTGAATACTTATCCCATTATCTAGCACTTAATAAGGGCCCTTTAAAAATGATCTATTATTCTACTCTCCAATTATGTTTATTTCTACTCAACTATATCATAAACTCTTCAAAAGCAGGGCTAGTAACAAAGTCATTTATGTCCTCCACAATGAGTTCCATCATGGAGTATACAGCAAGGGCACAATTAGTGTTTGTAGCTCTGATTCTCTTTGCCCTGTATTTTAATATCATACAGGGCAAGAACTCTAGCTTTATCGTTATTTGTTGATATGAGTTGATATCAAAGAGGAAAGCTGCCATTGACAAAGTTAAGTGATCCTGTAGGAAGATCTGGGATTGGTTCCTATTCTGGCATCTATCAGCCATGTGACTTTAAGATTCAATTTTTTAATCCATACAACAGGGATTATACTTTGTATGAGTTTAGAAACAGAACACTCTGGATCAAATTGCTGCAAACCATAAGGAAATATCTGATCTAAATTCCAAGAAGTCCAGTGGTTAGGTGGGCTACAGGGTTGGTTTACTGAGTGACTCAGTGATGTCACTCAGAGCCCAGGTTCCTTCCACCCTGATGTGAGGGCTGTGTTCTCAGGCTGCTCTGTCATTATTTCAAGTTGGCTGATAGTCCCAGACATTATAAACAAGTACCAGAATGTCCAGAGAAAGACAAAGGCCATCTCAAAATGTGACTTCTTCTTAAGAAGGAGAGCCCTTTTCAAAGAGACCCCCAGCAGATTACCTCTCTTTATGTCTTATTGGCATGAACTGGGTCATACATTCATTCCTAAAACAACTGCAGGTAAGAGACTGGGATGCCCACAGTTAGCTTAGGCTGATCACCTGGCCTGGAGTGGATAGACTGGTGCACCAATGCTACTACCCAGAACCAAATTCACTGGATTGTTGTGGCAATTAAACGAGATTACTGTACCACATGCTATATTTAGCATATCAGTAATACGTGATGGACACTCCCCTCATTCTCCGCCTCTTCCTCTGAGTCCTTGATCTCACCTCTCACATACAACCACAAGTTCAAATTATTTGTCTTCTTAACAGAACTTACAATTTGTCCATCCCCGCATATGACAGACCCATCACACCCCCCAAGTCCAAGTCAACATCATCTCTTCCCTGAACTTCTGCAACAACTCTACCCCCACAATTGGTTTTTAATTCATCCTATGATTGATTTTTCCCTACCCATCCTCTCTACAGTTCCTAGAGTGATTTTTTTAAATAACCTCAACTGCTTAAAACCTTCTGTGGATTCCCATTCTCCCTAGAATAAAATCAAACACAGATGTGGCAATCATGAGCATGTATCTCCCAGATCTCCAGCCATAGGGAACATAACTGACCCAAGACCCCCAGTGGTGAGCTCTGACTTCTGTGGAAGGGAAAATCATCCTTCCCACTGGCTGCTTCTAGTCAGTGGCTGCGTGGCCAGGACACTACGGCAGGGACACATGTGACTCCTCTATGGCCAGCTTTGGCTTGAGGGCTCCACAAGAATAAAGGCGAAACTTCCAGAGAGTGCACAGATGGCTAGGATGGTTCCACTAAAGCTTTCTTCCTCCCCTTTTTCCTTCGTCCAGGGTCTGATTCTCTCCCAGCCTTCCCTATCTCCCTCCTCCCACCCCCACGTGTCTCTCAGGCAGTTCCCCTAATAAAACCCTTAGCTGTGTAATCCTGTCTTGGCAACTGCTTCTAGGAGGGCTTAGAATGACAGAGCTAACACCTCCATGATCTGGACTCTACCTGTCCAGCCTCCTCTCTCACCACTTATTCCTCATACAAGATCACCACCCTGAAATACAGACAGCTTCCCCTTTCTTCCTGGTCTTTGCTCATGCTGCTCTGCCCCAACACCACCCCACTCCTACACTCCCTATTTGGCTAATGTCTCAGAACAAGTGTCATTGCTTCTGGAGATCTTTATCCTCTTTCTATGCATACACACACACCAGCGCTGCATGTCTTTGCTCTGGATACCCAGAACACTCCTCCCAGACCCCTATCAGGCACTTCTTAGTCTATGTTGTATTTTCTAAAAATTTATTTATTTATAATTTGAGAGAGAAAGAGAAAGAGTGAGAACAAGTACTGGTGGGGGGGGGCAGAAGGAGAAGGAGAGAGAAACTCAAGCAAACTCTGCACATGGGGCTACACCCCATGACCCTGAGATCACAGCCTGAGCTGAAACCAAGAGTCCGGTGCTCAGCACCACCCAGGTGCCCCTATATTGTATTTTTTCCTTTTTTTGACTCAGGTTCCTCCCCACATACAATGCAAGCCCTGTGTGGGGCAGAATCATGTTCTCTCGTTTTCTCTGTTTCCTCACTACCCAGAACGGTACCTGACACACAACAGGTGCTTATCAATTCTCCTTCTCCTCTAACAGCCCCAATACGAAGCTGGGGAGACACACCGAGTTCCTGATAGAGCTCTGAAAGACATGCATGTTATGTCCCCAACATTGGTCAGGTTCAGATGTAGAGGGACCAAAAAATATCCTAAGACCCCAAGATCCAGCTTAGAGACGTGGCCAGCCTGTCTCTCCCTGTGCTTCCACAGGAGCAGGTCTCAGCCCCAGGGAGGCTCAGTTTAAAAGCATGTCAATCATGCTCTGTCGAATCCTGGATTAAAAGATCAAAGCTCACAAGCTGCCTGTTGGAGGAGGCCAGGACATACAAGGAAATGTTTGGAGTAGAATACACACAAAGCAGGGGCTTGTGAAGAGCTGGGATTCTGTGTGTGCAATTGATGAGTTACACAAAGGCGTCCAGTCTACGGCGGCTTGCAGGGGCTGAACCCAGCCCACATTCCCTCCACCACTGTGTGTGCCCTGCTGTCAGGCTGCATCAGCCAGAATTCAAACACCCTGAGAGGGCACCCTTGGTAACCACCAGAGATGAACCATCATCCTCCCTGACTGAGGAGGGGCCAGACTCTGGGAAAGAACTCAGGGCTGGAAGCCAGCAGAATTGGGTTCTAGCCCTCATCAGCCCCTAATATGCTGGAGGATGCCAAACTACCCCCTTCCCAGGGCTTCAGCTACTATTTTTAAGTCCCATGTGCCAGGCACTGGGAATATGGCAAAGACAAAGATTAACAGTCCTCTTGAAATGCACAAATAGATGGAGAAAATATACATTAAACAAATAACCACATAAATACATCGAAACAATTGTAATAAGCATGGTGAAGAAAAGTCTAGGGTTCTGTGAGAGAGAATTACAGCAAGGGTTTCATTTGCAAGAAGCATAAATGGGAGTTAACTAGAATGCAGAGGAAGGGCGGTAAGATTTTTGGCTGGAGAACAGTCATTACCCATTCAACAAATATTTATTAAGCACCTATTATGTGTTGGGTCTGGAGAAACAAAGAAAGGAAAAAAAAGTTCAGTGAAGGAAGGAGACACAAAATGGAATTGAGTTTATGTGGAAGATAGAGGCAAAACCTAGATCATGCCACACTTGGAGAGTAAGGATAGGGTTCAGAGTTTTCTTCTGGGAATAATAAAAAAAAATGTTAGAAGGTCTTAAGCAGCTTCATGACATGATCCAATCTGCATGTGAGACCCCGCTGCATGCTTTCGGGAGACCAGACCTGGTGCACACTAAGATCTCAGTGCCTGTGGGCTGCCATGTGGATGATGCTGAGGACTTGTCTAGCTCTGCTCCCCCAGGATACGGCAAAAGACCCATAGCTCCATGACCTGAGACCCATGGCCTCTTTCTTTGTCATCCGGCTCTCAAGCAGGACCAGAGGAGTTGCTATGCCTTTTAGGATCTCAGTTGTCCTATCCCTCCCACCTTAGGGGAACCCCTGGTCTAGAAGGAGTGAAGGAAGACGAAAGACAGCCCACCATTCAAGCGGTAAGCTGGTCATTGTGCTCATCCCTTTGCAAAGTTGCTCTCTGTTTTGTGATCCAGGGATGAGTGCTTGTTAACCAGAATCCTGATTCTGTTCGGGCATTTGGGCTGGTGGAAGACAGCATGCCTCATTAGGGGAGGGGCTGGCCCTCCAACAGCACCTGAGAACGAATCCTGACTGATCGAAGCCAATCATGGATGCCCATTCTCCTCAGCAGGAACTGGTTTGGATACAAGTATGTGATATAATTCTGGAAGGCCAGGGTCAAGGTTTTCTTCCTAAAAGAGGACACGAGAAAGAATGCCCTGTATTATTGTATCTGCACAAAATGCACAGAGGTGCTGCACCCCTCTTGTGGTGAGGGGTGACACCTTTAACACCCCAAGAATGGCAGAACCAAACCTCAGGTCCAGCTGAGTTGCTGAACTGACCAACCTTGCCTCAGGGCACCCCGAGGTATATGCAATCATGATTTATAAATGTCAAAATCCCTCTGTCACTACTGGGTAGGCTATGGCTAGCAACTCCGCTCTATGATACATGCAATCTGTGTCCAGTAAAGCTTCCTGGCTTCACATCAAGGAGACATTCAACTGAGTTGCAGTCAGGAAGTTCTGCCTAGCAAAACTTAAAAACTTAAAAAATTTTTAAAGTTTTTACTTATTTAAATTTTTACTGATGCTTTAAGGGTTCTTTCCCTAGGAAAGAAACCCTGTGGAGATCATCTCTTTGCCTTAACCACCTAGGATCTTGGCCCCATGGGGGGGGGATCACCTTGGTTGTGGCTGGATCCCTAGTATCTAGACAAGTGCCCAGCATAGAGTAGGTGTTAGAGTTTCTGAAATGAATACATAAACATGAAGTCTTCATCAGAGGGCAGAGTGGAGTTTTCTCTATTAGGGAAAGAAAACACGTATTCTCCTGTTCTGAATGAGACATGAACACATCTACTGACTTCAGTTCAGGCATGAAGCTCCTGGTGGGACTGGACAAAAGCCAGAATTCTCAGCCCTACAGGAGAGCTTTCTGGCCTCAGTGGTCACTGGTGGTCACCATGTGCCATCACAGGTCTCTGGCCCTTAGGAAGTTCTGGTCCACCCGGGCTCACGCCTGCCCAGGTGACCCACAGTATCCCGAGTCCCTTATTCTCTGATGAAAGCATATGCTTCACTATCTTCAAATCAGTTGATCTCTCTTGTCATTTTTCCTCTTTCCCATAACTCTTTCATTGTCTGCCTTGAATGCCAAGTGGTTCTTTGCCTACAGATTACATCTCCTCTGAGAGACCATGAACACACAGTCAGTTCTTTTGTTTAGGCAAACTTCTAAGAAAACTGTAAAGACTTATGGAAGAGTCCCAACTCAAGATAGAACTCAACGAATTTCACCAGATTAAGAAACAGAATATTCCCAATGTCCAGAAGCACTCCCTCCCATGCTCACCTCTGTTACTCCCTCATCTCTCTTCCCTGACTTCTCTAACTTCTAGATGAGTTTTGCCTGTTTTCGCACTAAATGGAAATGAATCACACAGGTCCTCTTGGCACCTGGTTTCCTTGGTTCAACACTAAGTTGGTATCAGTTGCTGTCTACAAGAGTCATTCACTAATTCCCATTGTACAGATGAGGAAACGAAGGCCAAGGAGCAAGTACAAGCAAGGTCAGCCAGCCAACCAACGGCTCCTCTCCACTGCCTTGGAGTCCCTCCCCTATGCTACTACAGTGCCCTTCTGTGGGGCGACCAGCATCTCCTTTTCCTGGCTACCCTACAGGACCACTTTCCCTTTGAGAAGACCACCTTCACCCCCTGCCCTTTTCTTAAAAAGAAAAAAAGGAAAGAAAAGAAAAAACCCTTCCTCATTCTCGGCTCCAGAATAAGATCCTCTTTATTTCTCCAGCTCTTTCCTTCCTGCGCTCTCAATAAAAAAAACCCTCCGCCAGCTCCGCTATTACCACTGAGAGAAATCTCATCTATTTTGGGCGATTCATTTGCGCCTTCACACTGGGGCTGTCTTTAACACACCTGAACAATCCACTTCAGGATAGCTTCCCCTCTCAGAGTGGCCCCTTTTCAATGCCACCAGCCCCGACTCACTCCCCCTCCATCCTGACTCTTATCCTTTTCATGATTTCATTCCTTGCACTGTTGGAAATGGATCATTCAACCCAGACTGTACTGATAAGACGAATAGCTGTTCTCTGCCTGGGGCCACTGGGTTTACCAACACTTCAATGTAAGCATCTTCTACAAGGATTTAATTTAGATATTTAGACAACAGATTTTTATCTGCCACACTGGTGGCTTTGCCTCAGAGCAGAGTGAGGATAATTGATTGGCTCTTTAATCAGGAGGTAGGTGGGAGGGTCTGTGTATGCGGGCTGTGGGGGAGAAAACGAGGACTCGGAGTCAGGACTCAGCCTAGGTAACTGACTCAATGTGTGACCTTGAGAATGTCACTTCCCCACCACATGTCTCAAGGTTCATCAGTAAAAGGTGCACTAAATCAAAGAGGGAATGCTTAGCTGGGAGTCCACACAGGGCCACCTCCCTCAATTGTGCAAATGGCTACTACCCTGTGCAGGGGGTGAGTGGAGGCTGAAGCCCACCCACAGAAAAGGGGCTCCCTCCCCTAATTCACAAAAGTGTCTATGGCTAAGCAGATGCTGGTGCTGTGATAGGGGTCACTTTTCTGGAGGGAAAAATGCTTTCCCAGCCTCTCGAAGCATCCTAGTCTGAAGGATTCAAAACTTCCAGTTTACATAGTTTCTCAGACCCCTTGTTTCCCTGTCATTCTGTGAGTTTGCTCATAGTTCCTTCCCCTTTCAAACGCTGCCTCCTCTCCCCGCGCTGAAATGCTCAGCTCTGGAATAGTCTCAGAGCCCAATTTCTCGAGTAAAATAGCTGAAGAGAGGATGTCTGCCCAAGGCCATATCTGCATTTCTCAGGGAGGCAGTTTGACTCCAGGGAGACTGAGGCAGGATGTCCGTGCAGAGAGCGAGGAGCTTTTATGAAGCGTGGGGTGAGAAATGAATAACGTGTCATTCGGGGAGGTAACAGGGTGACGAGGCAGCTGCTGTCAGTGATGGCAAGAAGCTGCTGTTGTTTGGGGTTTTGGGCTGAGAGTGAAAAAAATGAAAACAAATGTAGCCGAGGTGAGTGGGTGGTGGGAAGACGCTTGGGGGAACTCAAATCCCAGGAATCTTCAGGGACTGACTGACATCCCTGTTTGACCCATGCCCCGTGCAGGAAAGGAGACAGCAGGCTTGGATCCGCAGGTGGCCCCCACCTGCAGAAAGTCTGTGATTTCAACCCAGGAATGGTTGATGTGTCTGGGGTTAGGGCGTGGTCGTTCAAATTACACAAAGGTTTTTGTGTTCAACTTCCTTTTGTTAAGCCTCTATTAAATATTTAAGGAGCTGGCCCCTAGAGCATTTTTATTAGGATTTGATTTACGTCAAATTGATTTGTACATCACCTTTGCCAATCAGGTCCTCTCTTTGGGGAATGTGGAGCTGGGGACAAGGAGAGTGAGTCTGCCAGTTGTGGGAAGCAGACCTGGAAGGTTATAGAGAGCCGAGGGCTGAATCTGGCAATCTGGAGCAGTTGCGTTCTGGGGGACTCTCTCTGTGATAAACCCCCTTCTATCTGAGTGTCACTGAGTGAGTCTGGGATTCTTGCAACCAAATCATCCTAAAAGAGATGCAAACTTCAGCCCCCACTGGGGGTGATGGCAGGATGGATGCTCTAGAATATTCCGTGGGGTCTTCATGACTCCTAGGGGGCTTGAGAGTGGGTATGCTCCACTTCAAGTAAATCCTGGATATAAAATTCCAATTTATAACAAAGCAAATTGGGTAATTTTTTTTAAAGATGTATTTATTTATTTTGGAGCAGGGGGAGGGCAGAGGGGAAGAAAGAATCTTAAGCAGGCTCTACGCCCAGCATGGAGCCCGATGCAGGGCTCCATCTCACGACCCTGAGATCATGACCTGAGAGGAAATCAAGAGTTGCTTGACTGAGCCACCCAGGTGACCTTATCCAGAATTTTAAATTAAACCCATTCATTCTAGTTCTCCTTCAGGTGCCTGAACAAATGCACCTCCCTCCCCGTCTCCCTCTCTCTCTCTTTGCTTCTCTTTTCCTTTGATTATAATAGCTATCATGTTGTGAGCTCATACTATGTCTTAATGTTGCGATAAGCCTTTTGTTGACGTTATTTCATCTAACACAACAACCCTGCTAGGTTATTCTCTCCAGGGCCAGTGATGAGGAAGTTGAAGTTCACCTGGGTTAAGTAACTTGCTCAACATCATAGACTGCTAAGTAGCAAACACAGGTCTTGAATGCAGGGCAGCCTGAGTCCAGAGGGTGGGACAGAGAGGAGCTGGCGGGTGGGAGCAGAATGCTGGGAGGAGTTCGACAGAGCTGAGCTTGTCGAGGGCGGGAAAGAGGGCACTGAAGGGGAGTCTTTGCTAGAGTGAAGATGAGATGGACCCCTCCCCAGAGGATGCCAGAAACCCTCACTGTGGACCTCTTTCACACACTCTTCACCCCATTCAATGGATGCCACTCTTCCTTGGCTGCTTTTAAGAATCTCCAAGTCCCCAAGATTCTAGTCTCCTAGTGTCCTCTGCATGGTCACACTCACCCACGCATGTCTCCACCCCTGCTTCCCAAGACTCTTCCACTTCTGCCACCTTCACCTCCTCCTGCTTCCCTCCTGGCTTCCCCAGCAGCTGCCTGTCCACTGAGCATGTGCTGATCTGTAACCCAGGCACCAAGGTCCACAGTCTGGAGAGGAAAACTCAGAGGAAAGTATCAGAGACAGGGCAATGTCTCACCCAAGGAAATGGAGTGTTTGTGTGCCATTTCAGGCACAGAATCAGGGAAACTTGAGAACTGGAAGAAACCTAAAAGGTAGATCAGTTTCAGGATGAGGAGAGTGAAGTCCAGAAGGGCAGAATGACTTATCATTATCATTATCATGCACCTAATGGGTGGAAGAATTATTTCCTTCCTTCCTTCCTTCCTCCCTCCCTCCCTTCTCCTTCCTCATCTATCCATCCATCCATCCATCTAAGAATTCTCAAGCAGCTGTCATGTGCCAGTCAGAGGAGCTAGAAATACAAAATGGAATAAAACAACCTCAAGGAGCTTATAGTCCAGGCTGCAGATGGCACAGCTCCCATCTTGGAGATGTTACTATTTCATCAAGATGTTAAAGTTGGCTGTTTAAGAAATATAATAGTATTTACCACATTCTAGACCTCTCAATATTTATAAATATTATTTCACTCAATACTCATCACAACCCTATAAGGAAGGTATGGTACTATTTTATCCCCATTTTGCAGATGAGAAAACTGAGCTACAGGGATGAAGGCCACCTAGCCATTAAGGAATGGAGCTGGGATTCAGGCCCGGGCTGCCTGGCTGCATTATGCCTCCTTGCCTTTCTCAAGCACTATCAATATGCTCATAGTAAAATAGGTAAACATAAAGAATGCAAAATCAGAATTAAGAAAAATAAGTGACACTCGGAAGTCAAGGGTAATGAAAGGGAAAACAGAACAAGCATTTGTAAGGTATCACCTTTTCCAGGGTCGTGGGTGTTCAACCACAACTGGGGTATGAATCTCCTGGCAAAGAAAAAAATGACCAAGTCTGAGTTACACTATTCTCATGACTCTTGATTAGAAAACTGCTTTTTTGGATAAGTGAAACAGTCTTTTTCTTAAAAAAAAAAATCATGTATTACTGACCCCTAAACTCTTGAGAACAAAGACCACATCCTATGAATCTCTATGAGGGGTCCTCTGAAAGAGTGATGTGGAAGGTGTTTGGGGGGCAAGGGTGATTGGGGGAAGGGTGTATTAGTTTCCAGGGCTGCCCTGACAATGTGTCATGAATCAGGTAGCTTAAAACAACAGACACGTATTGTTACAGAAGTCCCAAATCCAGGTGTTGTCAGAACCATGCTCCCTCCAAAGACTCCGGGGGAAGGTCTTTCCTTGCCTCTTTCAGCTTCTCGTGGCCTGGGTATTCCTTGGCTTATGGCCAGATCACTCCAACCTCTGTCTTCTTCACATGATTCTTCCCTGTGTGTCTCTGACTCTTCTATTCTTGTCAGGACACCAGTCATATTGGATGAAGGGTCCACCCTCCTCTAGAACGAGCCCATTTTAAAACACTGCAATGACCCTATTTCCAAAAAATGTGACATTCAGAGGTTCCAGGTAGACATAAATTTGGGGGAAGACATTTTCAGCCCACTACAGATGACCAGAGAGGGCTTCCCTGGGCAAGTGACTTTTTCGTTAAGATCTAAAGCACGAGGAGGACCTGGCCATGCAAAAATCTGGGGCAGGAACAGTCCAAGGTGAAGTGTGACGGCTCTAAGTCTGAGATGAACATGGTGTGTAGGAGTGCCAGCAAGGAGATCCCGGTGGCTGCAACAGCACGGGGAAGAAGGAAGTGGGGAGGGCAAATGGGGGGAGGGAGGATAGGGTAGAAAGAGGCTGAGAACATTGCCAGGAGCTTGGGATTTCTTCATAGTACAGGACTGCAGGTTTTGAGCAGAGGAGTGACATGAACTGGTTTGGTTTCTACATGATCACTGTGATGGCTGCACGCAGCACAGCTTAGAGAGGGAAAACAATGCAAATAGCCACAGAGATTCTGAAGACGGTCCCTGTGAGTCCAGGTGAGAGATGATGGCAACTATGACTAGTTCAGTAGCTATGGGGATGGAGAAGAAGGGATTCAGTATGTATGTATAATTGATAGACTTGCTGATGAATCAATTCTGTTGGGGAAGCAAAGGATGATCCTGCGGTCCTAGTTACTATACCACACATCTGTCCACCTGCAGCTGGCATTTTTCATTCAACAAACACCTTGGTCCTCTTTCCAAGCCCAAACTTAGATTTCAGCTACAGTCCTTTTAATGGCATCATTGCATTCCATAGTTTGGGTAGATCGCAATTTATAATATATAAAATCCCCCATTGTTGGACACTTAGGTCGTTTCTAATTTCCCAGTTACATCAATACTATAATAAGAAACATTAATCCAATCACTCATGTCTTCAACCTATTTCTTTTTTTTTTAAATATCTTATTTATTTATTTGACAGACAGAGATCACAAGTAGGCAGAGAGGCAGACAGAGAATGAGAGGGAAGCAGACTCCCTGCTAAGCAGAGAGCCCAATTCGGGGCTTGATCCCAGGACCCTGAGACCATGATCTAAGCCAAAGGCAGCAGCTTAACCCACTGAGCCACCCAGGCGCCCCATTCAACCAATTTCCTGAATGAAATCTGGACACCTGTCTGAGGGTTTCTCTAGGCTAGAAAGGGTATAGCTGGGTTGTAGAATATTCTCATTCTAATGGGATTTGGGTTTTTGCTGAACTGTATTCCCATAGGTTCAGTGGCCATTGAATTCGCTGGGCAGAGAAAGCCCATCCCTTCCTCACCTTCTGGAGCTGAACAGTCCTGGGCAACCCCCCACTTCCTGTGCCTTCTTAAGTTAAAAACTACGGGAGTTCTTGTAGGCCATAGGCTACCTTATGTCAGGTCTTTAAAAACACGGAGTGGCATCATGGGAATGAGAACCAGGCTGTCTACTGGATCTTGGAAACAGTAGGGTGCTCCTTGCAGACTGTTTTCCTTTCTCCTAGTATTTTCCCTCATTTGAACCCAGGTCCAGCAGAAGGAGAGGAGATTAAATCCTCATACCTGTTCTGACTCATGGCTCTCCATCTGTTAGAGCAAATCATTCTTGGTAGAAAGAGAGCAAGATTGGAGAGGGAGATAGAATCCAGCTTCACTTTCTATCTTTTCTCTGAAAGCTACCTATGATTTTTTTGGTCTGTTCTGAGTCTCTAGTCCCATCAGAAATAAAACATAATTTGAGGCAACACACATGGCAGATAAAAGAATAATTTCCTTAATATGCAAATAGCTCTTACAAATTAAAAAAGAAAAAAAAAACCCAAGTCAATTCTATTAAATGAATAACACAAAGAGGTAAAGAAATACTAGAAAATTACAAAATGGCCAACAAATATGAAAGATGTGTGTCCTTATTCACTATTAAAGTACGAGAACTTAGGTAACACAACACCTAACTCTCAGAAGGGCATGGAGGAAGGAGCTCCATAAACCCCTGTCTTGCAAAGGTCAAGGAAAAAAGACTCTCATACCCTTGGGAGGGGAGGGTGCAAAATTTGGGGAGAGCAATTGGGCAATATCTTCTAGGAATTTTAATAATTCCATTCCTAGGAATTTATAGCATATATACACTACCCAAGTGAAGAAAAATGCACCAAAATGCTTATTGTAGTATTTTTTTCTTGTAGCAAAAATTCTGAAAACAATCCTGATTGTGAGTCACAGGACACTGATTAAATAAAAAATTGCACATCTATCCAATAGAATACAATGCAGCTACTACTAGCAAAGAACAGGGAAGCTCCAAATATAGTGATATATTTTAAAGCCCAAGATACAGGGGCGCCTGGATGGCTCAGTTGGTTAAGTGTCTGACTCTTGATTTCGGCTCAGGTCAAGATCTCAGGGTCATGAGATCAAGCCCCAAGTTGGGTTCCGTGCTGTGTGGAGCCTTCCTGAGATTCTCTCTCTCCTCCTCCCTTTACCCTTCCCCACTCATGCTCTCTCTTTCTAACAAACAAACAAAAATTCCAACATAAAAAGTTAAAGGAGAAGAGACAAGTCTCGTAGTGCAATATATAGTATTCTCATAGGAAACATTTCTGGAAAGACATATAAGAAAGCACAAGAGTATTTGCCTCTAGCAGACAGGAGTAGTGAAAGGTCTTTCACTACTGCATACTGCTGCAGTATTTTTGATAAACTATTACCATGTGTTACTTTAATGATTAAAACTTGTTTTAAAAATATTTAGCAGAAAGCTGATGATTCAGTATTGTGCTTAAAATCTGGAAATCAGTGGGTTTGAGCACTAAAAAGAACCAGTTCGTGTTCTTTTTACACCTGTGTTACATCGAGTTAATTGCTCTGCCTCTCTGGGCCTGATTTTCTGTTCACTGAACTGGAGATGCTAGGAATTTGTTGGTGGTGTTGTCATGGTTGACGTTCTTTATGCTGTTGGAAGCATAAATTGGTACAGAAAAGTAAGCAGCTTAATTGCCTGGTTCCAAAATTTGTGTTATTACTCATGGGCAAACATTGATCTGATGTTCTGTTCTTGGAGCTCATGTCACTTAGCTAAAGAAATAATAATGATGCTTCCCCCACCGTGAAGGCATATCTGGAGATATTAGAGGGTGATCCAATTTTCACCTATCCTTTTGTTAACTCCACCTGTAGCCCCAGTGCATGCTGGGAGTAAACAGCATTACCTCCCGGGTTGATGAGAAACACCTGGTGAGATTTTCCTCTCCGGCCTTCCCTAACGTTGAGAATGCAACAGGGTCAGACTGTCTTGGGTAGGAATAAACAGAGACATAAGAAATGTCAACAGAGAAAATCACTAAGCAGGGGAGATGTTATCCTTAGGGACAGGAAAACTCGAGATGCTTAGGGAAGGGTGGGGGGTGGGTAACTGACCATAAAGGAAATGTTCATAGTCTTTGCAGAAAAATAGCAAGGAGTCATGGTAAAGAGCAAAGATAGAAGCCACATGGGCCTGAAGGAAGAAGTTGGTGGAGTCAGTAAGAGTGCAGTTGAAAAAAGAGGGAGGGCCACCATAGCAGACAAAGGCCATCTTGTGGGTGCTCACTGGTTGATTTAAAAAAAGGTGGTTGGGGGGGGAGGGGAGACAGACAAGTTGAAAACCAGGAAAAATAAGAGAAAGCTGTATTCTTAAGTTTGTTATCAATTTGCCCTACATTTCTGACGTGGGAAAAGGAAGACAGATGGAAAAGACAGGGAATATGGGTAGCTAAGAATGGTTCACAGAAAGCTTTGTCTCCATGCCGTGTTGTTAAGTCAGGGGATGTCCTCCTGGGAAACTTGATTAGACGTCATGGAAACCTTGATCAGAAAGACACCCAGGTGAGTCCCAACTCAGAAGCCAGGTTATAATGGAGTGTTGGAGCTCCCCACAGCCAGGACTATGTGTGGGATTCATCTCTGTCCAAAGGAACTGAGTACATGGTAAACTCTTGCTGCACAAATGAATGAGTGATGCCCATTCACTTTGGGATAGGCATCTGTCCTTCTGCAAAAGAGCAAAAGAAACACCGACACCCTTCTCCATGTAAATACTACTGGCTTCTATCAGGACACTGGCTAATGTTCAACTTAAAACATTGCCACCCACACCATTTACTAAGCACTCAACCATATTGGGGCACAGGTAAGTGTTTGCAGCCATTGTCTCATGCAATCCTCAAATCCAACCTCCCAGGTATCATTATCATCCCCCTTTCACAGATAAGGGAAGACTGAAGATGGTGAAGGAGCCTGCCCAAGGTTACCCAGTTGGGATCTGAAAGCACTTATGTTGATTTCTGCCCAACCCATTTGCATCAAGATGCCCAAGACCTACGGTGATCCATGTGGAGGAGACGCCAGTCTCCCTGTTTTATAAATGTGAACACAGCCACCCAGGGAGGTGAAATTCAGACGGTCAGACTCCATTTGGGCTCTTTCCACTAAGCAACTGCTTCTCCCTAATCCCACGGGTAAGCAGGAGACCACTCAGTGTGGGTTTTTTTTTCTTTTGTTTTGCTGTTGTTGTCGAATTTGTTTTTAATTTCCAAAACTTTCAGGTATCTCTTGATTTGTAGAAATTGTCTTGAAGTCCTGATTGTCCAGCCATTTTGGATTTCAGGACTGGATCAGTGAGTGTCCACCAGGGGCAACTGGTGTCCCTGGGGGACGTCTGGCAATCTCTGGAGACATTTCTAGTTGTCAAGCTAGGGGGCAGGAAACTCTACTGACATCTAGTGGGTAAGACCAAGGATCCTGCTAAATACCCTACAGCACATGGGACGGTCCCCACAACAGAGAATGATCTGGCCTCAGATGTCAATAGCACCAACATTGAAAAACCTGATTACAGAAATCCTAAGCTCCTTTTTGAGGACTTTTTTGTTCATTTGTCTTTTGCTACTGAGGTGTTCTCCACCTATTCTTTTTTAAAATTAATGTTTGTATGCATAACTAAAACAGAGAAAAATCTTGTCATTTCTGAAAACATTCCCATTACATACAGAAGCCACAGAGATAAAGCTGAATACTCACCAGGGCTCAGCCTCCCTTCTGCAGCAGCAACATCATCATCGGCGGTCTGGTGGACATCCTTGGAGACATTTTTCTATACGTATACATTTACATACAGTAGACGATGTTCTATTGTATGTTACGCTTTTGTGTGTGCATACTATATAAAATGTTACCATCATCCTGCAAACTGCTTTTCCCCCTCACAATCTCTTAGCCATCTATGTTGATACACTTGGAGCTACCACAGTCTTTTCAATTGTTGGTTTGTGTTCGGCAGTTATGCTCTGGTTATGTTATCATTTCCCCTGTTGCGGAGTATTTAGGCTATGGGTAGTCTTTATTCCACCACGAACCCAACGGCAATGAACACCTTGAACTCACTTTGTTTTTCCTCTAGAAATGGTATCAAAAGCTGGGCATAGAGTCAGCAACCTTTTCTTTCAGTTTTTCCTTTGGCAAATGCTGAACTATCATATAAGTTTATACTCACACCAGCAATGCACAGGTGTACCCGTGCTCACATCTTCATCAAAATATGCTATTATCACACATTTTATTTCACGTCAATCTGGAGGGTGAAAAATGTCTAGTATTCAATTCTAACAGAACAAAGAGAATTTTTGAAGTGGATAATCCCCTCTTGGCCTCCTATATAAGGTCCGGTCTTTTTCACCTCCAACCATTTAATATATGTAGGGTGTCTGTAAGCATTTTCTGTGCACCTGCTATGCGCCAGGCACTGAGCTTGAAGCTGTTTGATAGAGAGAAAATATATTCCCATTGGCAAACAGTCATGAAACACTATAGCATCCACTTACAACACATACCAACTCAGGAACCAAGAAAGGGGAAAAAATTGTTCTGACTGACATGAGCAGAAGGGCAAGCGTCTGGAAAAGTTGCTCAAAGCAACTGGCTTTGGGGCCTTACGCTTCATTTTTTTTTACTAGTTGGTTTCCTTGTTCATTGTTTGCACCTCCCCCACCCCAATCCGTCTTACATTCTCTCCTATCTCTGAGTCCTAGCATAGGGCCAGGTACACAGCAGGCACTCAATAAACATTTACTCTTTGAATGAATGATCTTATCTAATTCGACAGCACTGCGAGTAGGTATTCCTGTTTTCTCCATTTTACACAGAAGAACCCCAAGGTTCAGAGAGGTGAAGTAGTTGGCTCAAGGTCACACAGCCAGCAAAGAGCAGCAGTGAATTAGAACCCAGATGTCCAAAGTCCTGCCCTTGACACCAAGCTTTGGAAGGCAGTCTGAGCAAGAGGAAGTCATGTAGGGCAGATGGACCCAGGAAAAGAGAGGAAATTTGCAACTTGTCCAAATCTTGTCTTCAACCCCTGGATTTGAGAAGGTCTGGCACTTTTGAGACTGGGAGCCACGTGAAATCTTCCCTGTCACTCCTCTCCCTTAGCTAGTGCATCCCATGCCTTTCTTACCCCAGGATGGATTCTCTTATTTAATTGTCTTTCTCTCCCCTGCCCTCCCTCTTCCCCATTTCGTCCAGTCCCCAGGGGCTGCCAAAGATGCCATTCGGTAGGATAATTAAAGTTCCCCTCCTGTTAGCATCTCACTCCTCCTGAGCCCTCCTAGCAGCTGTTCAGCTGGAGTGGGCCAGGGAGAGGAGCACAAAAGCTTTGCTAATAATTGTGTCTACAAGCTGTGTGTGTGTGTGTGTGTGTGTGTGTGTTCTCGCTTGTGTACATGGCCAGCATGTGCCTGGTCTCACCCCACCCCCTTGGGCGGGGGCCACAGATTCATTACAGATTTTTCTTGGTGGCTCTGAGGAGAGGGAGGGGAAGGGGACCAGATGGCAGACAGGCGGGTGGCGGTAGGCCCTGCCTCCCCCTCCTCTCACCAAGCAGATGCCCCAGGAACAAGGGCCCCGAGGCAGAGGCAGGATTAGAGGGAATACTCCGTATCAATTAGTGTCAAAGGCCGGGAGAACTGGTGGGGGAGGGGCGGCTGGTTGGCTCTGGCAGGTGGAAGAGGGGAGAAAAAGCACTGAAGATGAGGGAAGCCAAGATCAGGCCTGCAGGGGTTAACATGCAGTCTCACAGGGAGCTGGGAGTGAGAATGCAATCACCCTCAGAAATCATCAAGAGCAGCAAGCCTGCTTCCAGATGGGTAAACTGAGGCCAGGGGAGGCAAAGAGACTTGCTGGAAGTCTTACAGCCCCCGGACTAGGGCTAATACTACTATTAGAACTCTAATATTATTAGATATCATATAACGTGAGATAATACTAGATACTAGAAAATGCTAATCGATATTAGATAATGTTAATATTATTATTCATGTTCTTAAGTTAGAATACCAAAAATTCTAGCAGTAATGGAACAGTATGAGCCTCCCTGTCAGGCACCCACTATGTGCCACATACTTGGCAGACAATTTCACATCTACTCTAATGGCCCCAAAGGCCTGATAAGCTAGATCTTATTTTTTTTAATTTATTTATTTGAGAGAGAGAGAGAGAGAATGAAAGAGAGCATGAAAGGGGAGAAGGTCAGAGGGGGAAGCAGACTCCCTGCAGAGCTGGGAGCCTGATGTGGGACTCGATTCCAAGATTCCAGGATCATGACCTGAGCCAAAGGCAGTGGCTTAACCAACTGAGCAACCCAGGAGCCCCCTGATAAGCTAGATCTTAATAGCCTTGTTTCATGGATGACGAAATTGAGGCTCAGAGAGGGGAGTAAGGCTAAGAGAGGGGAGTGAGGCTGGATGCATGTTGGTGCAGAGAATAGCACAATTAAATCCTCACTTCTTTTACCCTAAAAAAGAAGACTGAATTTCAAGCCCTAAAATGCAAATTCAAGTTCAAGCTCTTATTTACAAGCTGTGTGCCCTTGGGCAAGTTACTGGGCCTCTCTGAATTTGTGTCCTCCTCTACTTTATGATGTTATCCAATAACGGGGGATAGGTGAAATTACTTTTGCTAAATGTCTGCAATGGAATACTATGCAGGCATTAAAAATGGTGAGGGGGATGGATATTTACTGGCAGAGAAAGATACTTAGACTATCTTGTTAAATTAGAAAAAAAAATCTGAAGTAAAACTAACCATACCCAATATTATCGCATATTGATTAAGACATAGCGAAAGAAGTAGTAAGATAAGAAAATGAGAGTGAGAGAAAGAATGAGAGTGATTTGGTGAGCCCAGAAGGCTAAACTCCAAAATATTCACAGTGGTCATCCTGCGCCATGGTATTTTCTTTTCCATACCTTAATAGTTACAAAAATTAGTAGCTAGACAAGGGACAAATATTAAAAGTCTGTTCAATCATCAGTCTTGGCCAGTTTTGAGTATTGTGAAGACCTACAGAGTCTGGCTCTATGGAGCCAGTCTCAAGTGCTCCATATAAGCAATGAATTGTCTCTCGGGGTGGACGGGGAGTGATAAGATGTGGGCCAGGATCTAGTTTACAGCACACTTAGAGACCTGGCAACTTGTGTGGGTTGGGTCAAAGTCAAAACAAACCAGTGTCTGAGGGCCACTGGAGAGGGAAGGGTTAATGTGCAAATCCATAAAGCTGACCCTGGGGTGGCCCACTTAGGAGACCATCTGCCAGCGGGCCTGCAGCTGCCAATCCCAGGCAGGCTCTGCCTTCTCCCAGGCTCCTCCCAGCCCATACAGCTCTGAGCGGCCCAGATGCCTCTGTCTGGGCCCTGCTCTCCAGCCAGGGAATCTGGCCTGGCTGAATCGTCACATCTCCCTCATCCCTAGCAGGAGGACTGGCGTTGGAGGCAACAGAGGTTCCAAACTTTCTCACTTGTGATCCCATTTGACCTCAATAACCATAGATAATGACGTGTTGGGTTTTCCCATTGCCTAGCTGAGGAATCTGAGTTTCAGAGGAGTTATGGGACTTGGCCAAGGCCACGAATGAATTCTCTTTGGAGACAGCCCCCTGCTTCTGGGGGAAGCAGAAAGCCCCTCTGCTCTGATCCCACTGACACTAACTCTGCCAAGAGAAGTTGGGGGACTAGATGAGGCCTGTGTTCCAAAGCCCATCACCGGGAGCTCAGGGCCGGCCGTGGGAGGGTGGGGCAGAAGAGCACCAGGTTGGGGTCCGGGACACTCGACTCAAATCCCTGCTCTAACTCTCCATTCTGCCTCATCTGCTCCTCCATCTAGAAGGTCTCAGGTAGTTTCCAACTCTTCTGCTGCATGAAATCCAAGATCACTGGCTACTTCCTAACCCCGGGGAGAGAATAAGACAAGCACCTCTCCTCAAACACCATCACCATACACTTGAGTCAGATATCGGGCCTCATAGACCAGAAGAGGGGAGAGAAAAGAGTTAACTTGAGGGGCAGATGGAGGAGGACAGACTCCTCCCTGGAACCCGCCCAAATGTCAGACTGAGCAGTTCAGGACTGGCGGCCAAAGGAGGCAGAGAGAGACCCAAAAGCTCCCAGAACAGATGGGCCAGCCAGGGCACGAGGGGGATGAAATGGCCATCATAATCATAATATCTCAAATTCCTCTGGTGCATTCCTGTTTCCAGAGCTCATTCAAATCCATTATCTTATTGGAATCTCACAACTCCTCTGGACAGTAGATGGCCAGGGGCTGTGAGATCCATCTGGCAAGATGAGGCAACTAAACTCAGAGAGGTTAAGAGATCTGCCCAAGGTCACACAGCTCATTTGCTGTCAGAACAAAAGAATCAGGTCTCTTGAATTCTGATTCATCTATCAGGGGACTAGCAATCTGATCCCCCATTTCCAACATGGGAGCTTAGGAATGATGAGCTATATTAGTAATACAATCTTGACAATAATGACAATAATAAAACCAAACGGGTTGATCACTGGTAAGGTGATAGGCACTGCGTTAAGCACTTAATGTATATTATCTCATTTAATTCCCATTTTGACCCTATTTGGGGTAGATATTACTATGAGCTGCAATTTAGGGATGAAGGACACTTAGGTGCACATGAGTGAAATCACTTGCTCAAGGACACAGTTTTAAACAAGTGGAGCTAAGACTCAAACACAGATCTCTCCATTCCTTCACAACCGCATTCACAGGTCCCAATCATCATTGCATATTAGGATCCCCTAAAGAGCCTTTAAAAAATCCTGGCACACAGATATCACCTCGAATCAATTAAATCTGGACGTGGGGCCCAGCTGTCATATTTTTTAAAGAGCCCCGGGGATTCCACTGGACAGCCAAGTTTAGCAACCCCCGTACTCCAGGTTCCCTGGGGACTGGTCCACTTCTCATCTCAGAAGGGCTCCTAAGTGTCTCTCTTTCTCCATCTGTACAATGGAGGCCCTTCAGCTGGGAGAGACTAGGATCTGGCCTCTCTAGGCTCAGGCCAGGAAAGCGTTAACCCCCTCCCCACCCAGAGCTTTGTGCTGAGAGCTCCAGAAGGCAGACTGGTCCCAGCTGTCCCTTCCCCTCTCCCCCAGAGGCCCCTAGGGTTTGGGGAGTGTGCACCCAGGACCAAGCCTGTTGTACAACTTCTATTCTGTTTCTCTCAAATTAGGCTTTTGTGCAACTGTAGACATTGGGCTCTGCCATCTCAGGGACGGTGATGTCGCTCAGTGGCGTTCTCTGGGTAAACCTGTTGGGTGCCCCCAAAATACAGTGAAATCATAACAGAGGGGGAAGCCTGGGGTGTGGCCAATGGAACAAAGGAAAAGAGCTCTTCAAGAAGAGCCTGTGGCTTGGTGGGAACGGGGACATTCTTATTTTCCAGGCTCTAGAAATTGTCTCTACTTTGTCCCTAGCAGGAAACAGAGTCTTATCTGCGCTTGTTCTCCCTTCAGTGGAGGTGGGGAGCAAAGGGAGTCTGTTCCCCGGGTTCAAATCCTGTTGTTGGTTGACTAGCTGAGTGGGCTGCCACACTCTGGCCCACTTCCTGGCCTGTAAATAAGGCAGCTGCAGCCCCTCCTGACCCTGACCTACCTAGTTCTCTCATCAGCTCTGTCAGCTATAGGATGGAGAATAGAGAAAGCCTAATGGATGTAGAAATCCAAAGAAAAGCAGGCCTCCTTCGAGAGCTCTCTGCCTCTTCACCCCTCCTCCATCAGGAGCAGCTGCCCTTGAAATATCAGTGCTTTGCCCAAGCCCTGGGAACTCACTGACCGACCTGGGCCACAAATATTGGACACACTGGGGCACACAGTGGGGAGCTTCCAGGACTGTGAAGTCTAGGACTCTGAGGTCCTAAAGGGTACCGTGTCGTAGGAGGCAGGAATCACCCCATCAACTCGGCTGATGACAAATGGTGGATCCCTGGAGCGTAAAAACCACAGAATCCTATGATTTGGGAATCTCAGAATCAGGAGCATAACCAGGCATGTGGGACCTGAAGCTTACACAGTTTGGGAGCCCCTTTTTAGGAAAAAGAATATGAAATCTCAAAAATAAAGTTATGTCCTTAAGTGAATACTTACTTGGAAGGAGAAGACAACACAGGATAAAAATTTATCAGCCAGGAAAACCCACCAACACCCCCAGTCCAGACTATAACACAATTTTATTAATGAACATTCTGAAATATCTCTATCATACTTAATTCTTTAGACTTTGGACTACATATTCTGATTGCCTCTTTCTATGGTAATTTTCTAATATTGTCATCTATAGAGAGAACAGAAAAATAATTCAGCATTTTTTCTAGGATGGTTTGTTTAGGAGGACTTTGGGGTATGTGGTTGACAGGCCCAAAGGTCCCACTGAGATATGGGAGGACAGGGACCTTCCTGTGTCCCTCCAAGCTTCCTACTGCCCATTAAAAGGACTTCCTTTCGGAGCTGTGCTGGGAGTGGTGTCTCAGCCACGTCTAGATATCCATGCACTGAAACTATCTTACTTTTAGTTGGTGACCTTCCTTGTAACCTCTACCAGCTCGCCTGCTTAACAACCTCAGACCCTTGGGGGAAAGCAAGCAGGGGAAATAGGAACCGAAAATGTATATATATAAAATTGCCCTCATTTTTGATAGCTGGTGATCTACACAACTGCTGACTTCAATCTTTTGCAGCATGTCTCTGAGAGCATCGGGAATCAAGGATGCCACAGGACCCTGGGGACCGGGACTCAGGACAGCTAGAGACAAGGAGGGTACAGAGCCGTGCAGTTTGGGGGTTTGACTGGATGACACAGTTCCTGGGAATAAGGGGAGGCGGGGAAGTGCGGCCCCGTGAATGGGTTCAGTCCACTAACCTCTGCTCCCTGCCAGGCTGTACCTCAAGCCTAAGAAAGCTCCCCCACATGCCTTTCCTCCCTGGGCCCCAGGAAGAACTATACAGAGATAATGCAGCAATATGGTGTAGTGGTTATGGGCACAGAGCCTGGGGTTCAAATCTCCACTCCATTTCTCATGAGCTGCCTAGCACAGTGCCTTGCCTGGCACTTGGATAAACGCTCAGTAAATGCCAGGTGTTACTATCACCACTCCTGTCCAGCTTGGCCCTTCTCACCACCACAGCCCAGTGAAAGTCCCCTCCCTTAGCACTTGATCTCAGAAGGGCTGAAACTGGCTTTCCTAGTATCATATGCTAGTCCTGCACCAATCAGAATGTCTAGGGTAATTGAGAAATATAATTGTATCTATTGTGGCCCTGACTGGCATGGAAGTAAGGTTCTGTCACTATCAAGGACAGGAAAAATGTTCTGGAAAGACCTAAATAAAAAATGGGAAAGGGGCACCTGGGTGGCGCAGTCGGTTGAGCGTCCGACTCTTGGTTTCGGCTCAGGTCGTGATCTCAGGGTCCTGGGACTGACCTCCATGCCAGGCTCTTTGCTCAGTGTGGAGTCTGCTTAAGACTCTCTCTCCCTTTCCTTCTGCCCCTCCCCTCTGTATTCATTCTCTCTCTCCCTCTAAATAAATGTTGTTGTTGTTGTTTTAAATAGGACAGTCCCTTCTACCTGTCTTCTTACTTGATTTGCCCCCATTGGTTTGGGTTTCTATTCCATCTCCCTGGCCAATCAGACCCCACGTTTCTGACAATCCTGGAGTCCTTTCCCAGAATCTCAAAGAATCTGGGGAGAATGAATCCATCCCAACCCCCAGCTTTGCTCCTTGAGAACAGAGACTATGTCTAGTTCATCACACTTCCCAAGAGTCCAGTACCAGGTCTGTCACATAAAACACACTCAATAAACAGGTTTCAGAATGTTGAGTGAATAAATGGGATACCAATTTGCAAAAGAAAAAACAATCAGGGGAGATGACTTCCCAAAGATCAAAGAGGAATCTTCTGGCAGCTAAGTTCTTTTCTTGTTTTCTTCTTTGTAACCAACATTAAATAAGTGTTAATGGTGGGCCAGGCCCTGGTTGATCACTGTCTATCATCACGTTTAATCTTCCCTGAAAACTTTGAGCACTGTACCTCACCTAGGCAGTGTGGTCTATTGGTTAAGACCTATATTCAAATCCTAGCACCAGAAATTTCTAGCTGTATGATCATAAACAATTACTTCCTTTCTTTGGGGCTCTCCTTGTCTATAAAATGGGAACAACAGTATATACTTTGCTCAGTTAATACATTAAACATGCTAAGACATGGGAAGAGTTTGGCATAGTGCCTAGACCAAAGTCAATGTTCAATGAACAGTAGCTTATTTTTCCTTCCCTCTTCCTCCCATATGGAGAAAAAACTTATCAGACAGTCCTCAGATGCTCACACTAGTATGTGATTCCGGGAATGGGAGGCAATTCCAATACAGGGGAGAGCATGGTGCCAAACTCCCTTCCCTTTCTACCCAGACGCTACTAGTTTATATTTCCCACTTCTCTTGGCACCTAGATGGGATCTTGTGACTAGCCTCCAGCAATGGATTGTAAATGGAAGTGTTGGATCACTTCCAGGTCGAAGCAGTTAAGAGCAACTGGGATTTCTATACCTTGGTTCATTCTCTTCATCTTTCAGCCAGATCATGCCATATAACCTTGAAGTCATGTCATGGAGGTGGCTCCCTATATAGCTACATGAAGCAAAGCCCTTCTTCAGCCCACAGAGGACTAAGAGATGAGCAGGACATGACTGGCCATATTATGCCACTGAGATTCTGGGGTTTATTTGTTACAGCTGTCATTCTTGCCTACCCTAACTATACTTTCCTAATTTAAGGACCTAGAAACATCCAAGGTGACATCTATTCTGCTTATTCTTTGAGTCCAAATGGTATCAGCAGCCAGTAGACATTCTCTTCTGGTCAGAGAATATGTTCCTTGGAGAAAGGAGTGCTAGGAATTGACTGCAGTGCTCTGGAGGATTCATAGGAAAGAAGGGGGGTGGGTGGAAGGAAGTCCTCATCTCTCCAGTGGCACTGCCTCCTCGGTTCCACTGGTCAAACAATCCCATGACTACAGATAGTGCTAAGCTTTCACGTAGGTTAGGCTCTGGCAAAATGCCTCCCTCTCTAGCTGTTTCTTGAGAAAACTCAGAACAAGCAAAATTACAGCCCAAGGATAGGTCTGTGCATGGCTAGATGAGTTGTAATCACAAAATCTATGTTCCAATGATAAATACACTTTCTGTGTTCTTTTTGCCTCTACTTTTTCAGAAATGCCTCTTGCACCTAGAAACAGTTTAACTCAATGCTGGCTAAAGCTCTGGTCTGGCTTTGCCCCAGTGGAAACCAACACCACCACGGTCTTGAGGAGAGGACAGGACCCATCAATGGAAATGCAGGGTCAACCAGGATTATACAAAGTGGAGATTTCATGGCTCCTGGGTCTGAGTCCCTTTTTTTCCGGTGACCAGTTATACAGGGGGAGAGAAGAGGATGCTAAGAATAAACATGGCGTGACTTCTCAGTTACAGATGACCAGGCTAACTCTAGCCAGTGAGCTGGCAACTGTTCATCCCCGTCCTTAAAGAGAACCAGCGGGACACCTGGGTAGCTCAGTTGGTTAAGCAGCTGCCTTCGGCTCAGGTCATGATCCCAGCGTCCTGGGATCGAGTCCCACATCGGGCTCCTTGCTCGGCAGGGAGCCTGCTTCTTCCTCTGCCTCTGCCTGCCACTCTGTCTGCCTGTGCTCGCTCGCTCTCTCTCTCTGACAAATAAATAAATTAAAAAAAAAAAAAGAAAAAAAAAGAAAGAGAACCAGCAAGGGGAGTATCTGCTCACTTCCATAAAATGGTAGACTCCATGGACGAACTGGGTTCTTCTTGGATGTGCCAGGTATGTCAGGCTCTTCCAGTGGATCACACCGATGCTCATGGTAACTTTGGAAGAAAGTCATTTCCCCCATTTTAGAGATGATAAAATTGAGGCTTGGGGGAGAGAAATACAGTTCAGTGAGGGCTTACTTTGCTGTCCTATTCCAATCGTATACGTCATACATCCTGTACGAAGCATGGTACAGAGCAGAGCAGAAGCACCTTTTCAACCCCAGGCACCATTTCTGATGTGTCAAAGTATGGGAAGCAAAAAGAATATCTCCTCCACCTACCTTATACTGTGAGAGCACAGCTCAAAAGCACAAATATCCATAAAGTATTTGGAAAATACTATATGAATACAAACAATTAATAAGTGAGTGAGTTGGTCCAGAGGTGGGCAGTCTAGCATGGAGGCTGAGGGCACAGGTTCTGGAATCAGATGGAACTGGGTCTGATGAACTTTTGACCTCTCTGAACCTCAAGTTTCCTCATCTGCAAAACAGAGACATGAAGATTCTCTGTCTCATAGGGCCTCATGAAGCTCCAGTGAGTTCGCGCATATGGAATGCTTAGCAGAACGTCTGACTTACACTGTTGTGGTTGTGACTGCTCGTATTATAAATAACTCAACTGGTCTTAGTTTTCTCATCTGAGAAACAGAAAAAAAATCATTTTGCCCATCTCAAAATGCTTTCATAATTTCAAACGTGCCAACTCTGCAGATAAGATAAATCATCCCCAAACTTAAGAGGGGCTGAACACAGCTGGGAAAAGATGTGGCTGGAGAGGACCAGGCTCCAGGAGGATACCCCTCCCCACTGCCCTCCTCTCCTGCATGGCATTCAGGTGCCCCAGGCAAGACACTGGCATTGTCCTGACTCTGAGTTAAGCCCCAGCAGCAGACAGGGCTCCTGCAGCCTCCCAGCCTCCTGCTGGTAGAACACAAAGCCAGAAATAGCTCCCTTGGTGCAGGACACCCGTTTCCTCCTCCCTGTCTTGCTTCAGCTCCCCAACTTGCCTGAGGAGACCATGAAATGTGTCTGCTTAAGTTGGCATCTTGAGAATCAGCAGTGGGAAGGCTGGCCCTCATTACATGCACAGCCAAATCTCTTTCCTCTCTGAACTGTTCCTCTTAGGGCGTCTAGCACAGACACTGTTCCTGGTTCCAAGTAAATAAGGCAATGGGAGTTGGCTGTGTCCTGGGCCCTGTGCTAGTTGCTGACTGTATGGAGATAAACAAGACAAGGCCCTCTGGTCAACTATATACATTTCCACACTAATTAACATGTTCTGGGATTGCCCATCTATTGATATTCTATTCATCAGCCTGATGGCTTATGTTTTTACCAGTAGTTATCAGGGCTGGTTAGCCACTGACTAGCTTCTTTAGCCTTGGGAAACCGACTTCACCTTTCTAAGGTTCTATTTTCTCATTTGTAAAATGGGACAGAGAGGGTGCCCTGTGATCAACAGTAACTGAGACAAAGAATGCAAAAAGCATGGCACCAACAGCACGGTAAGTGTTCATGGTTGGTACTTAATCTGCTCCTTCCAAGAGCTGTAGCATTCCCAACCTGGGAAGGATAAATATACAGCATGCATATGGTCACCTCCCGTTCCTGACCAATAACAAACATCACTAATCGACCAAAACGCTCTTTGCTACTTTTCTCAGATACATCCCAAGAGGCCATCTCAACATAGAGCTTTAGGCAACTACTACCAATTAGTTCGAAGTCTTTGACACTTTCTATGGAAACCTTTTCACCATCCTGTCCTTACTCAGATGCACAGATCTATAGTTTGGGAACTTTATTCCGGGGTTCAGTTCAGTATAACCTCCTTAGAGACTGACGAGCATGAGCACAGGCCAGATGCATGCAGGGGATGCCCATTAAATGTAGGTACACATTGGTATGCCTGTTATCAACCAGCTGGGCTCCCATTCTGGTGAAATTCACTCCTCGTCTCTGGACTGACTGACTATCTATCTATCTATCTATCTATCATCTATCTATCTATCTATCTATCCCCCCCACCCCCGCCACAGGTAGTACATTAGTGGGACATGGTGGTTAAAATCTTGACTACTGGGGCCTTACAACCTGGAGTTGGGATCCTGGATCTACTTTCTGGCTGTGTTACCTTGGAGAAGTCACATAATCCTCCCGAACTCCAGCCTCCTCACTTGTTAATTAGAGATACTAACAGTACCATCTCAAAAGCTTACAGGGTTTGAGAGGTCAAGTGGGACAACAGTTTGAGATACTGACCTATGTGGTTTTTTTCCTCCCTGTATTTTCCCCTCTGGTTTTGTTGTTGTTGTTGTTGTTGTTGTTATTTTACCATTTAAGCAGATCGTGGGTTCTACCCTCTGCCTCAGGGGAGGCATGTGTCAGGGCTGGAAACAGGAAGATAGGAGTGTTTTCAGCTTTTGCTTTTTGGAAAAGTCAAAGCCTGCAGGGGAAGGGGATTTATGGACTTAGGAGAGAGTCTTAAAGAAATACAAAGGAAGAAAGATTTCTCCAGAGTAGAAAGCGATTGCCTCCAGACTAGGGAGAGGGGAGACAGAGTGGAGGAGGGCACCCACAAGACCAGAAGGGTGCTGTGGGGGCAGGAATGATGAATGTCTCCATGTAATATGTGTTAACTGATGGCCAATGGTCCGAGCTCTGCCAAGCTGGGCAAACTTGGACAAGTAAAATAACCTCTCTGGACCTGTGTCGTCACTTACAATCTAAGGCTGCTTTTTAATCACTCCCCAAGTTAGTGCAAAGCAGTACAAAATCCTGGTGCCACCAAATATTATCCCACCCTATTCCTCAACACCAATGATTTAGCTTGTGGTCCTCTGCACCACCATTTCTGAGTTTAACTCTGGTCAAGAAAACACATGGTTAACTACCAATATCTCTTGTCTCCTTGTCTTGAAGAGTTATCCCTCTTCATGGATGGTTCGATAATCCTCTTGCTGGGAAGAGCACTTCTAGCATGAAAGGCACTTCCTGCTGGCTGATTCTCTTTCTGAGTGATTGCCCAGTGTGGGAGGAGACCATCAATACCCCAGGGCAAGCCCTCACCAAGCCCTGAGTCCTGTGAGCCCTATGAGGTCAGCTCCACTGCTGGGCAGTCACTTTTCCCTCTGCCTGAGCCTAGTCTTGGGGCGAACCTCCACTAGAGTGATCATCTAGAAATTTAAAAGTAGGAGAAGAGCCAGGCCTCACCAGTGACATTTTGTGCTCCGAATCTTGCCTCTGGGGAAGAAAGTGTTGGGTAAGAGAAAAGTCTAGAGCAGCACATCTGGGCTGTAAATCCTACCTCTGACCCTTACAAGGTGATAACCTTGGCTGAATGGCTTAAATCCTCTGAGCCTCACTTTTACCACCTACAAAATAGGGACAATGGTATCTCCTGCATAGGGTTGGAGTGAAGCCATAATGAATATTATCTACGAATTGCCTTAGCATAGAGCTTGGTTTATGACTAGGAGAGATCTAAAACTTCACGGCCTCACAACTAACTTATATGACCTTGGGCAAGTCACTTTATCCGTTCAGACTTTTTCTTTTTCTTTTAAGATTTTATTTATTTGTCAGAGCTAGAGAGAATGCACAAATCGGCAGAGTGACACGCAGAGGGAGAGGGAGGAGCAGGGAGCCTACCACCGGGCTCCATCCCAGGACCCTGGGATCATGACCCGAGCTGAGCTGAAGGCAGAGGCTTAACCCACTAAGCCACCCAGGCTCCCTATCTGTTCAGACTTTGATTCACTTTTTGATGATATTAACTCCCGCCCTGCCCGCTAATTGCTGGTTATTTATAGACATGTCTCCTCTACTAAAATGTAAACAAGTTGACAGTAAGAGAAAATTGTATTCATTATTATGCTTTGCCTATAGTAGAACTTCTGTGTTGAAGGTATGAATGAACAATCAGAAGGGAGATGTAAAATCCCTTTGCACAGATTGAAAAAGGGATCCTGGCAATCATGATTCTTTGTTTCTGATAGGAATGAATTTGGATCCGTGCTGGGTGCACAAGCTTTTGGGGTCAAAGACACTGTCCCACAGTGGGAGGGGGGTCAAGAGACCCAGGGTGTTTTCTGGGTCTTTATAAGACCTCGAGCCTCAGTTTCTTCATTTGCAAGATGAACACACAAGGGGCATTTACTGTAAGGACCAAATGAGAACAAACAAAGATAAGGATATAGCATGATTTCATGATGTGACTTTAGGCAAGTCATTTCACATCTCTGAGCCTCACTCGTCCTATCTGTAAAATGGGAATAAATTCTTTTTTTTTTTTTTGCCCTTTTTCCCAAGGAACTCAGAGTGGTGTGGTCTCTTAGGACTAAGTGTCAAGTGGGCTCACATTTCGGCTCTCTCTCTGGCATTAACTTTCTGATGCTTCATGGAGTGCCCTTTGCTCCTTCTGTGCCTCAGTCTCCCCATCTATAAAACAAAAAGGCTGAATGCGAATTCCTCAAAGGTCCTCTCTGACCCTCCCATCCTGACTGTAAGCTAAAAGCCCTGGCAAAGTGATGGTGGTTTGTGAGAAGCCGACCAATGGAAGGTGCCATTACAACGATGGGTTCCTGCTGGAAACAATAAGCCACATGATAAACAGTGGCCCTGAGTCCACCCTGCACCACTGCCCAGACATCTGTCTGTATGGGAGTGGGCTGAGCCCCAGAATCACCTGCCACCTGGCTGTGGGACAGAGGCCGGCCAAACAAAAGCCTCCTTATCAGCTGGCAGCTCTGAAACAGGATCCCAGAAACAGCCAGAGCTGCTCACCTGCTCTTCCAGGCACAAGCTGGGTCCAGATGGACATCTCATCAGCATCCCCAGACCAGGCTTCGGGCAGCATGTGCCACAGGGGGCCTTTATGGGGCAGGGTGCCATATCTCCCCACAGAGGGTAGGGTGGCAAGAGAGAGGAGTGTGCGGCCACATGATCACAGCAGGAAGTTCAAACGTGACATTGGGACAACACCACTTCACTGAACCCAGTGCTCTCTCAGGCTGACTCAGGCTATGGACTTCAGGCAGCTCCTCCCCCTTTGTGGGTCTCAGTCTCCCATCTGCAAAATGGGGATCTGAACTAGAGCAGTGAGTCCTAAAGATCTTTTGATCTTGTATCTCTCTCAGTAAGAAATTTTGAGGATGAAACCCCCATATATGTGTATTTATGAATTTTACATGAACACTGTGGTTCTAATACATCATTATACATACTATAAAACATATTCCTCAGACCTCCCCATGTACAAGGAGACTGGATGATCTCAAAAATCCCCTTAGCTCTAAAATTCTGATGCTGTACCTATGTAAGTCTCCGAGTCTCCTGATCAGTACCACGGGCACACTCCCGCAGGCCCTCATCATTTATTCATTCAACAAACATGTCAAGATCACCAACCATGGACCACTGTCCTAGGTCCTGAGATACAGCAAGGAGTGGGGCAAACAAGGTCCCCACTTCCCCATCCCCACACCCTCCAGTAGTTCAAATGTTTCTCTTTCAAATAAAAGGAATTAACTTTGCTGTTTTTAATACTGGTGTTTCCATATGCTTCAGACTATTAGGTGTGCCAGTGACTTGATGAGGGGAAAGTGTTACAATTCATACATTCAGCCAACACCTATCTGGCTCCCTGCTGTGTATCAGGTGAAAGAGATACATCAAGGAGCACACAGTCAGCCCCCATCCCCATGACGCTTTCAGTCTCTTAGGAGAGGTACTCTTTAACATGGGTCTCACAAGTCAATACAAAATCACAAGCATGTTGAGAGCCACGAGAGGTTCCTGCCATGATAAGAAAGTCTGTAATTCAAGGTGTGACTTAATCTAGAGCATTGCAGAAGGAATCCCTGAGGAAATGACAGAGCAGAGATCTGAAAGTGCAGTAGGTATAAATTAGGCACCGGGGAGAGGGAGAGCTTCCCCGGCATCATGTGCAAAGGCCTGGTAGCAGAAAGGGCATGGAAAATTTGAGTGACTGAAAGAGGAGGGGTGTGGCTGAATGGAGGGAATGAGGGTCAGCATTTTAGAAACAATCTTGGGGAGGTGGGCAGATAGATGCTGGACTGGTGAGTCTTTAGGTCTTCTCGGGGAGTCTGCTCTGTATTCTGCAAACCAAAGGACAGGAATGGACGGCTTTAGATGGGTGGAGGGGGTGTGTATGGGCTGACTCGCCTTTTGAAGTGGTTCTTCTGGCCCAGTGTAGAGGATGGGTAAGGAGGGGAAAGACAGAGAAAGTGGGTCGGGGAAGGACAGGAAGTGGGATAAGTTGTAATAATAGCTACTGCTTAAGCTGATCAGGCATAAAACAAGACGGGCAAAATGAGACAAAAACACCCACAACCTTAAAAGCCAAACTACAGCGACAGGAGGTAAAGCAGGTAGAGAAGGCTTGTAGTTGCCATCAGGCAGATCTGTGTTCAGATCCCAGTTTCACCTCTTTCGAACTATGTGGCCTTGGACAAGACACATCTCACCACCTCCCTGGTCTCAGTTGTTCCTCCTCCGCAAAGCATACGAGACTCTACACACATACCACTCAAGAGCTCTGGCTTCTTACCCCAATTCTGACTCTTACCAGCCAGCTGTCCTTGAGCAGGTCACCTCCACCCTCTGAGCCTCGGTTTCTCCTCTATAAAACAGTCTTTCAACAGTCTCTCCCGGAGTTATTGTGAAAATGCGATCAGGCAACAGATAAAATATGCTTGCTTCATAGCACAGGGCTGGGCACTTAATGACAGAAGGAGCTTGGCCTCCACTCTGCGCCGTGAGTGTGCACAGACGCTTCAGGCCCAGATGGTACCTCTCTCCCCAAAGGAGTGGGGTCTGTCTTATAAAATTCCAGCTCACTTGCGTAAGCTTAACTTTTAATGAAGCCAGAGAACAGTGATCCACTGGTGTTCTGCTCAGAGAAGCTGTCAGCGGGATATAAGCCCAGGGAATCCGGCAACGAGGGGATTCTCCTGATGAGAAACATTTGCGTCCAGAGGATCTTAGTATTTGTTTTGAACAGACACATGTAGACGTGAATTACTTAATGACTGTTTTAGGGTTCGGCATTGTTCTGTATTTGGTTTGGCTTTGTCTCTATGACATCTTAATTCGTGTTTTATTTCACGGAGCTCCACACACAGGCTGTGGCATATGGGAGCTCCCTCGACAAAATCTCCAGTGAAGATGGGGGATGGGGGGGGAGAGAGAGAGATGGAGAGTAAGCAGACTGTAGCTTCAAAGGTGCACCATGAAGGGGGGCGGCTGGGTGAGAAGGATAGTCTGGATCAGCATGCACGGATATAAGAGATAGACCAAACCCTCACTGTCATGGGAACAAGATTTGCCACTGCTATTTGGAAGTCTAAACAGTGTGTTTTTCAATTTCCTAATCTGATTGATCACAATCAGAGAGATTGTAAATTTCATGCTTGTCCATAACACATGCAGGGGCCCAGCTAAGCTTCTAACACTGCTATTCAAAGTCATCCTGGCTGCATTTGAGTCAGGAAGAGGAGCCAATAGAAGCAGATCAGACCTAGGACCCTGACTGAGAGGGCAGGAGCCCCCCGGTGACCCCCATCCCTGCTCCCAACCCAGGAGTCAAGGACCTGGGAAGCCCTTAACTGGCTTACTACGTTAATTGCTTGAAATGTTTCCTGCCTCCATCTAGGGAGTCATTCCCTGTTAGTCTTCCCCTCACTCACTCTGCTCTAGCCACACTGACTTCCTTGCTATCTTTAAATACATCAAGCATGCTTCCACCTCAGGGCCTTTGCACTTACTGTTCCCTCTGTTTCAAAAACCCTTTCCCCTCAGTTATCCTTAAGACTCCCTCGTTTCACCCAGACCCCTGACCACCCCATCCAATCAACCAGCCCCCAGCCTTACCCTCTCTATCCCTTTCCCCTGCTTTATTCTTCTTTATAACACTTATTATAACCTGACCTTCTTTGATGTCTTCATTTATTACCTTATTTCTTCATTTATCACCTTTCTCCCTCATGAGAGCAGGGGCTTGGTGTTGTTCATTGAGTAGGAGCTCAATAAAATTGCTCAATGAATGAAAGCATGATTTTATTTTTTAGCCACATGCGGCTTCTTCCCTTTTGTGATTCATTCCCTGTGGCTCATCTTCTCTTTGACACGTGTGGGCTCACTCCAATCCCCCCACCATTGATGGCTGCTCAAGGAATGCAGACTGGATTTTGTTTTAGCCAGAGCTAGACCATGAAGGACAAGAAACCTAATGGTCCACACCAGAGTCTGCATCCTTGAGCCAATGACAAAGGAGTTGGAAATTTTATACAATAAGGGCAGTTCCTTTCCACAATCCCCCTTCATTAACACTTAACTCTGAGCCCCCCAGTGGATGATGTCCTCTCCAGAAAGTTCAAATTTGTTTTTTCTTCTGGGGAGAGAAAAAAAAAGGTCTCTTTTGAGACTCTACTAGCAACAAAGGTCTTATTCATGCTGATCATTCCTTGAATTTGTAGGTAAAATTGACGAAATAAAAGAATCATTCCCATTTCACAGATCAGACCACTAAGGATAACTGTGTGAGTCTAGGCAAGGGACTCCACATCTCATGGAGGGTGCCTCCCTCCTCTCGTTTTCCACATCCCCTTTTCTTATATTCCTACCCATATTATAGTACTTAGGACAGTCTGCCTCATGCTGTTCCTTACTGGTGCCTGTGTCCACCTTTGCCACTAAATTCCGAGGCCCTCCCAGGGAGAGACTGTATTCATTCATCTTTTCCTCCTTGATGGGCCTGGCACATAGTAATAATAAAAACAATAATTTATTATTAATAATAAGAGTTAACATTGATGATGATAGCCCTTCCTCTGTGCCAAATAGCACTTTCCATAAATTAGCCCATTCAGTATTCTCAACAGCTCTTGGAGAAGGCTGCTATTATTAGCCCCATTTTATGGATGAGGAAACCAAGATTGAGAAGGTCAAGTTCCTGCCAAAAGTCACATAGCATCTGCAAATAGTAAGCACCAGCAAATAGTAAACGGAAACAGGTATTTTGATTAGCTGATTTGATTAGATTTTTTTTTTAACAGCTCTACATGTCTCTAATGGCTCTTTAGGGAATGCCAAAACCACATTCAAAAATGAATACAGAGCACTGGGGTGGTCAGGTGGCAAGGAACCCCTGCCACTGCCAGGCAACCCACCCAGCCCAGGTGCAGGGGAGGGGGGTGACACTCCCTCCTGACATCTCATTAGGTAACTCTTGTCATGGTAGCAAGAGCACTGCTGATGGAGCTCTTGGTCTGTGCCAGGCACTGTGCCGTGTATTTAACACGAATTACTTTGTCTACTGCTCACTACAACCCCATGAGCTCAGTCTCGCACAGGTGGGCCAGCCGAGGCAGAGAGGGCAAAGTGATTGGCAGAGTCCAAAGGTAGGAAAGCTGAAGCCAGTTTCAGTCAAACCAATCAAATGTGAGCCCAGATTTGACTTCAGAGTCTAAGTTCTTCACCTTTCCATTTTCTCCCCCTCAGAAGTGTTCCCTCACACCTCAAAGTCTTAATAATGAGCAATTTTAAAACGCTGGTCTTGTTAAGCCCCCGCAAGTCCTTCCACCTCCCAGGAAGGTAAATCCAGCCTCTCCAGAAGAAAGGATATTTTTAAAAATGAACTGTGCCCCGGCAGCATGCCTGAGGTGCTCACAAGAGCAGGAAGCGTATGACCCAGGCTTCTTTCCTCATCACAGGAGTTAAGCTTTCAGGGGTGTCTCCCCTCCCCCCATTTTTTTCTGGTGGCCTGGAGTGGGAATGGAGTTCATCAAGGCTCACACAGCCCTGAAAAGCACGTCCTGGGGGGCATTTCATCCAACCTCCTGTACCCACACCAGCTGACATGTCTACTCGCCCAGCCAGACAGACGTCTATATCCCGAAAGCTTCATTCTGACACTCGTGCGAGTCAAATCTATCTGCAGAGTGTGTGTCTCTTAGGCGGCATTGATCAAGAGTCCCCAGCTTGTCAGGAATGGGGGTGGACTGGAAGATAGTGAATCTGACACTGGATTTGGACCGCGTGCACTCATTCAATTAATGCATCCAAGTTTCATTCAGCATCTACTGCAGCCCGAGTCTCTAAGACAGCACGGTTGCCAAGTGAAAACAGCCGTGTCAGAAATAATGCCCCCCACTGACCCCTGTACACCATTCAGCAAATTTCACCTTTCAGAAGGAGAAAGGTTTGACCCAAACAATAACACTCCCTTTCCAGAGAAAAACGATCATTCATCGCAGGGGCAAGCTTTCTCCATGACCCTCAGTACCTTGGTTTTTAACCACAGGCTGTCAGGAAATCACCTCCCAGCTGCCCCTCACTCTGCTCCTGAGGACAGAGTCAGCACAAATGTGCTAACTGATCTCTTGGCACAAAGGGGAGTCTGGAATTAAATGGTTCAAAGGCATTTCTCCTGCCTAACAATTTCACCATCTTTCCCTTTGTGCAGTAAAATCTCCAACAGTTTGGAATTTATGATCCTTTGGACAGACCTGGGCTGAAGTCTGCTTCTGGACTATTCTGCATAGAGAGGTTTTTCGAAGAAAATTAATAGCTTGCCAAAAGAATTGTAAAGGGAATTGCTTATTCTATTTAAGAGGGCAGCCTTGCTAGCCCTTCACAAACACTCCAGCATCCACAAACAATTGATATGCTAATTTCAAATGGTTTTCACATGTTCATTAGGTCCTTAGCTACTATTTGGTGATATGATTATTACAGTTGGGTCTAGCCCCAGACACTTAAGTTCTCCACTTCGAGCATAAACTTTTTGTGTACAAACTTTTCTGGACCAAACAATTAAAAAAGAGAATTAATTAAAGCCAGGAAAAATGATTGTACTTCTTGGGTGGGGACAAGAGAGGGGTCTCAAAAAAAAAAAAAAGAGAGGGGGGGTCTCTTACTCTCCAACTATCTTACTGATTCATGCTCTCTTTCAGTTCTTATAGGCTGAGGCTTCACTTTGGCCACCCTACATCCCGGGTGGCCTGGGACAGTCCCTGTTACATCTTCCATCCTGGAGTAACGACTCACAGCGAGACTTTCACTCTCAATATGAATAATGAATTATACAGTCACTCTAGGTTTGATGGAACCAGGGATTCAAACTAATTTTCAAGGAGTTTGAGTCTTCTCTGGACTGGCAGTATCTGATCATCTCTACACAAATGAAAAGAATGCCGTCTGAGAATGTTACAGCAATCCATTCTGAACCCAGGGAATTCTTCACCAGCCCTCCCCCACCCCCTAACTGAAAAAGTCTGATCAGAAAGCACCTAAGCTTCCCTCAGGGAAGAGAATGATAGGACCACTCTCACCCCACCTCCTGTGTGTTAATTCCATCTCAATGCATGGCCTGTCAGCTGAAATCCCACGATGTTTACTGCCTGCATCATTTGGGGGAGAAATGGGTAGGCATGAAGAGCACAATACTGGAAGGAAATGTTGACTTCCTTTGGCCATTATCAACTGAGCTGTTTGTTTCAGAAGCAACGTCTATTAAGCAATCACTCTGGAACACACACTATGGGAAGTGTTTTACCTGACTCTGTCCTCATAATTCAATGTCTGAGATGGCTACTATTATTATTTCTATTTCAAGCTGATAAAACAGGCTCAGCAACGTAAAGCTTCTTGTTCAGGATTCTCAGCTAAATGCTAGAGCCGGAACAAGAATCCAAGTTTGCCTGAAACTCAAGTCTGAGCTCTTAACCACTATGATATACTGCCTCCCACTCTGCTATACCGATCTGACATTTGAGTCAGACATCTGCTTGCAATTTGATACACATAAAGCTACTGCCTCATCATGGATGGGGAGAGGAAGGTGGGGGGTGGCGAGGGGAGGTTTTGCTTGGAGTGTGATTGTATGATATATGCACAGTGCTATGAGATCAACCAACTGAATATAAGCTTCTATCCTGGTACTAAATTATCTTCTGAGATAGACTTAAAATATCCTGGGGAAGTTCATTCAGAGGAGGGGTAGCCCTCATCTATAAACACATATTAAGTGTGTAACCAACAGAACTGGATGGTGTTTAGTCCAACCCCTCCCCCACCTCCCTACAGATCTGCTGACTGTGTGCTGGTCTTGACTCATGGAACGAAATGACATTTCTGAGGAGACCAAGTACCTAGACTGCCTCTAGAGGAAGCCACTGGGGCTCAGCTGATACTATGCCAGTGTTTCTGTCCCTTTCCTTCCTGAGAACTCAGCCTTGACAACATGGTACTTTCACTGTTAAGTAAGCCTACTACATTAGAAAGGATGCAGGAACTGACCTCTCTGGATGTGGCTGGCTTGGATGGGGCTGGGGATGATTTGGGTTTTATAGACAGTCTGTTGAAAGATGACTCAAACCCAGCCTTCCCTAAAGACTTGAATACAAATGCTCCCCGCTCACTTCCCACCCCAAACCAGGATAACAGCTATAAAACTGGAATCTATTCTACGGAGGGCCTGCACCTGTTACAGAAGTATCGAAGAAGATCCTTCCAGCGTAACATCAATTAGGGGCTTGTGACTCAGACTTTCACCCCAGCAGTGGTCTCCAGGGGTAATGAGACCCATGATGGTAAAAAGACACCTACAGGGAAATGACACCTGGGGGAGGAGGGGTGGCTATTGTTAAAGAGTTTCAGATGCATTATGCTCAGATTTGTATTATGCTACAGAAAGCATGTGGGTTAGGAGACTTCAGGCAAGCCATATAGTTGAGAATATGACCAAGAAAAGGGCATGCTAGTAACGGACAGACAGGCTAAGGGTAAAGATGCCAAGTTAGGTGGACTTCAGGTGTTTTCTGTATTCAAATACCACCAGGAATCTGCTCTCCTCTTCCTGCATCCATGAAATATATCGCAGACCCTGAACCAAATGTCACACAGGTAGTTTTCAATGAAATTATCTTTAGTTGCCTCTACAAGGGCATATTCTTTGGCCTACACAGCACCTGGTTTGCCCACAGTAGGTACACTCCGAAGGCGGAATGGATGGCTGAAACCCAGAAAGACAACCCTGCTGATGTCAAAACTCTCTACAAGAAATCTTTTCCCAAGCAGAGAAACACCAGTCTTGGACAGCATTTGGTGTTCTTATTCCCCTTCTCCAGCCTGTGTCACAAGGTGTCCCCTCCCTCCCATCTGCAAATACTGGCTGCTACTGCTGCTGCTTGAAGCCTACCACATCCTGCTTCTAGTACACCCTTTCCCAACATGGGGTACCCACATCTCTAAAGACCTGTATGAGCTAAGCTCCTATCAGACTCTGAAAAGTTCTCCAGCCTGAGTTTGATTCTGTAGATAGGATTCACTGTCACCCACCCCACGCCCACCAGAAAGTTCAGATCCCTTGGGTCCAGAACAGGCATTCTGTATGAAGCACTTTCACAGACATGTTTTCAATCTACTCTCTAATAGAGCCTGCCAGGATTAATAAATCCTCCAAGTGGTCTCCCCTGGTCCACTTCGTACTTTTTCTCCCACTGAACCACTCATCCAACACCAGCAAAAGATGAGTTTTCATACTGCCTTGATTTTACCTGACAGAGGGCAAAGCTTTCTTCCTTTCATTCTCAAACTCCTCTAAATTGAACGCTTTATGAAAAGAATTGGGTTTTCTCTGTCTTGGAATGTTCTCCCCAGCCTCCTCTCCATTCCACCCCACCTCCTCTTCTCCTTCTTTCTGCCTTTCTTTCTTTTCTTCCCTTATTCTCCCCATCCCACTATTTTCACCATCTATGGGTCTGTTCTCATCCTTGAGTTCAAAGCAATCAGATCCTTGTTGAAAAACCAAACAAAACTCTTCCAAGATCATCTTCACGATCTTGGAAGGCTCCTCCCTGACTCTTGAGCTCAGAGTGCTGGTTTTGGATGCTGGAAAAGAGAGAATTCAGCAGCAGTGGCAGCCAGAAAGGCGTGGAGGAGGGTGCTGTTTAGGGTGTATTTGAGGGAACAGCATATGGGCTTTTGTCAAAATGCTCAGAGCTCGTTAGTTTCTGAGCTGAGTATAGAAATGTTCCGTTTACCTCTGAACACTGCTTGAGCTGGTTCAACCCTCACCTTCTCTTCTTGTACAACACCCCAACTACCCCAATTCCACCATTCCTTTGCGCCCCCCGTCCTCTGAGCTCTAATACCAAGAAAAGTTTCTTAGTCAAGTCCTATCTCACCTACACCGCCCACCCCAAGAAAGCAAAACCTCCGGAACAGCAGCTGCCAGGTCAGCAGACCATTGAGTGTTGCTCCCCCTAAAGACTCCCTGTCCGTTCTCACCAGCTTCCACCTCACACAGGCAACCAGTTCCCATGTTCCAGCGGGAGACACCAGAGTAGTGATGGGGAAAAGACAGGCGCCCTGGCCCAGCTGCCTGCATCCACCCCTCAGGACTCTGGGGCACACAGGCCAGGAAAGGACCATCAGGGTCTCAACTGTTAAGAAGGAGGTCATTACCTTGGCAGCGGCTTGCGGGCCGTGATACTGGCGACAATGATGCTCTCGGGACGTGGGGTGGCCACAGCTTTAAAGGTTCCTCGCCAGAACTTCTCAAAAAGCTGCTTCTCACCTTGCTGAACGCTCGCCATAGTCAACCCAAAGGGACCCGGGGCGCCTGGGCGCTGTCCGAAGTGCTGAAACGTGGGTTCCAAATGGGGGCACACCCGGCTCCGGGCTCAATCCGTGTGAAACCCAGAGGGGTGGGGTGGGAGAGATCGGGGGTTCAGGGCGGGGGATGGGATGCCTCAGCCCGGTCAGGCAGGGGAGGAAGAAGGCTGATCCACCGTCTTTCTTTGCCTTCTGTGCTGTCTCTGGGCTGAGCTCTGAGCTTGCTAAGCCTCCGCGCCCCAGGAAGGGAAGGGAGGGCTGGCTTTCTCGGCAGCGCCAGGAGAGAAGAGGCGACGGGGTCGTCTGTGTGTGCGTGCGCGTGTGAGCTCAGGCGCGCCCGGGTTTTGTCTCTCGCACAATGTGACGTTGGAAGAGGAGGCTGGTCGCGCGAGCAGCACTTTCCTCCCCCCTCTCCGGCTCTCCTCCTCCCCACCAACTCCCTCCTCCTCCGGCACAGCCTCCTGCCGCCATCTGCATAACAAAAGCCCGCAGGTCTTGGGAGGAGAAAGGGCGGGGCATGTGCCTGTCACCAGGGCCCCCAGGCGACGGAGTTGCAGTGCTGACCCCTCAGAGAAGCAATCCTGGCACCCTGAACGGAATCAGGCAGGAGATCCTGCTCCCCAGCCTGCTCTCCTCCCCAGCGGTAGCAGGCCTTTACCCCTTCCCCTATCTCTTCTTGCGTGCCCTCTGGGCCTGGCCCCCTCCCTTTTCAGCCCCTTCCTTTTCCCAAGTCTTGTAGCAGATCTTCTGGGTGGGGGTGGGGGGTAAAAAACAAAAACAAAAAAACTTAACCTACCCACCCAAGCCAACCCGATCGCCTCACTTCTGGGAGGGACTGTCTAGGCAGCAAAGGGGGTCCTTTGCATTCCTCTTGTGCCTGGGTGCTACGAGATTCCCACTACCCAGAAAGTGCCATTTGATGGACAATCCATCACCAGTTCGGCTTTTCGCCATCTGCCAAGCCAGGTCCCCCGCCCGCAGAGGGGCGCAGCGTTACATCTGTGCCTGCGGCACTATAAGGAAGATTTCTTTTGTGCCTCACAGCCAGCCAGCCCAATGTCCCCAAAGGAAAGAGTGCCCCCCACCCCACTCCAGCCCCTCCACTCCTAGGGAATTCAGCCACAACCACAGAAAAGTGGTTAAGAAATTAACGTAGCTTATCTCAGGAGAGGAGTCCCTTTTGGAAAAGTAAAGCTTAGGGAGAGGGATTCAAGGGGGGGAAATCAGGATTACAGGTGGATGGATACTTTTAGGTCTCTTTCCCCATCTTCTACCCCCACCCACTTCAATCCTAATCCCAGAAAGTGAGAGTTCACCATCACAAATAAACCCTTCGAGGCACAGAGTCTGGGCAGACTTTCTCTGGTTTCACCCCCAGGGTTTTCATTAAGAAAAAGAGACAGTAGCAGGACCCCTCCCTACATCCCTCGCGTGGAGTCCTTTAATCTCAAAAGAGTTACTACTCCCACTCCCCAGGTTGCAAGTTCCTGGAAGGAGGCCTTGCCAACTCTTAAAGGCCTCCAAGCACCTAGCATCAGGTCTGGGCCACAGCCAGATTAAGCCCACACTTCTTGCTGATGCTGATAGGGACAGGGACCAAGAGACCTGGGTACCAAGGTGAACTTCAGAAATTCTTTGAAAGGGACATTAGGGGCATGGGAGAAAGGGGGAGAAGTAAGGCAGATAAGATGGGAGAGGAGAAGGAAGAAAGAACCCTGGAGAAACAAGAGTATGTATGTATGGATCTAGAAATGTATGTAGCTTTGGATATGTGTTTATTTGGATATTTGTGTGCCCGCTTATGAAGAGTGACTGAGAGCGCTGCTCGCTCTGCAGTGACCCCTTCTGGTCGACAACTAGAGACGCATTTGCCGGTTTCTTAAAGTGGGTTGCTGCAGCCCGGAGGTGGGTTGGGCTGGGACCTTGGAGGAAGAGGAAAGTAGAGTAAGTTCTACCTGTCTCCTTCCTATACTCCAGCCCAAATTCCCCTCTTTCACTCTCAGGCCCGGCTGCCCACGGAAGCTATCATCTTAAATGCCATTGAGAGCTGGCTCCTTAGGTAGCCTGGGATATTTAAAACCATCTTCAGGCATGACATTTGGGGTCTGAACTGAGTCACTAGCAGGGGAGATATAGCAGGGATCCTACCCCCACAAGATCAATCAACACCTCTCAGCCTGTTCCTGTTCTAAGTTTCCAGAATGTTGATAAAGTTCCATTTGCATAACATTGCCTCTTTTGACCCTGGAACCGTAGCAAGAGGTGGGAGGGGGTAGCTGTTCCTACTCCCTTTTAAAGGTGAGGAAGGCGAGGTGTGGGATGGCCAAGTGACTTACACAAGGTGACTCTGTAGGGATCAAAGGATGTTTGCAAAAAATGGTTTCTGTTTTTGCTTGGGGGGGTGGGGGTCCTTGGGATACCAGGCATTCCCAGGTGGAACTGTGTAAAAACGACCAGATACCAATGAACCGTGTAGAGAGTCATGGTGAGGCTTCTAAATGGGGAATCTTGGGTGATATTCCAGGCATCAAAGCCAGGCTACTGGGGCTCAAATCCTGGCTCTGCCCTTTCCTAACTACATGATCATGGCACAGATTATGTCCATGCTTAAGTTTCCATAACAGTAATATGAAAGTTCTATAGAGAGTAAATATCATGTGTTTAAATGTAAGGATTAAAGGACTAGATGCATGTTAGGGGCATAGAATGGTGTTTGGAAATTGTTTACTAAAAAAAAGGAAGTTATAAAAATAAAAAATAAAAACAAATTTTAAAAGGGAGTTATCATTTGCTTTGTTAAAGAGCAGAGCCTCTAGAGTCAGACAGAACTAGGGTATGAAGCCCAGCTCTGCCACTTTTGAACTAGATGGCCTTGGGCTAGTTACAAATCTCTGCCTCAGCTTCCCCATCCATGAAATGGAGATATTAGGGGTGCCTGGGTGGCTCAGTGGGTTGAGTCTCTGCCTTTGGCTCAGATCATGATCTTGGAGTCCTGGGATGGAGCCCTGAGTCCTGGGATGGCTCTCTGCTCAGCGGGGAGCCTGCTTCCCACTCTCTCTCTGCCTACTTGTGATCTCTCTGTCAAATAAATAGTCTTTCAAAAAAAAAAGAAATGGAGATATTAATGCACATTTCTTCTGGTGGTGGTGAGGATCAGATAAAATATTCCCTATAAAGGATTTAGCATAGTGTCTGGTTCATAGCAAATACCCATTAAATGGTAGTATTATTGCTGCTGTTGTTGGAATAATCAGCTGTTGGCATCTTCAGTCCTTATTTGGTTCAATAATCACTCATCAATCCCTCTACTTGATTGGGAACAATCCTGGGCATGGAGGGTTCAATGATAAACAAGGCATGGACCCTTCCCTGAAGGAGCACACAGTCTAATTCACCTTCTGGGGCCCCACTGCCTAACATCTGTCTCCTTTTCACCTTATCAAGTCTGGGATGCCAACGCCAACCAATTAGTGTAATTGGCTACCTAAAGAATGTGTTGAGAACGATTGTGAAGTCCTGTCCCAGAAAGACTGCTACGATGGATTAGTGATATTTGCCACCAGCATAGCAGAGAGAGAGAGAGCAATTGTGTTGCATGTGACTAAGGCTGTAGGTCTGGCTTTTCCAATATGACATGAGCCCCTGTTCTATCAGTTGATCAAAATATAACCATCTTGTTCTCATTTCCTCAAGGAATTGCTCCATTTTCCTAGGTGCAAACAGTCCACCTCATAAATTGCGACCTATCCATATGCTGGTTATGAATACAAACATGTCACGCAATTGCTGCCTGTCCTCCGTGGTCTGCTGGTGGCCACCATCCATGAGCAACCGTCCACTAGTCCATCACAGCACTCTAGCTGGGACAAGACCTCAGAATCCTTCTCAACACATTCTTTAAAGAGCTACCCCTAATTGGCTGAAGTTGGCATTCCAGATAAAATCAATCTGCCATCCACGTCCAGAGGAGGCTTCTTGGCTTGAATGGTATTGTTCTTTCATTAGAAGTCGGGGAGACCAGGGAACAGTCAGGGAGTGATTCTAGGAGTTGCAAATCCAGGCACTCAGATCATGAGCTAAAGAGATTCTTATGCATCTTTCCTCCTAGTGATCCAAGGAGGCAGCACCTCTAGCTCAGAGACATAGCTACCCCTCATCCTAAAGCAGTTCAAGTCTTACCTCACTGAGGTTACTGTGTTACCTTGGGGAAAATCCTTACTCTCTCTGTGCCCATGACTTCTCTGAGTACAGGAACTGATCATTATCCACCAGCACCAAGGGACATTAGGGTACTTGACAGTCTGTACCCATTTCTAGGTGCCCCATGAGCAGTGAATGATTCAAATAATTTCTAGGATAATGGGCAGTATGACAATAAGACCAATTCATCTGTCCTTGGGCCTTTAAACTTTGTGCTAAACTATTCAAATTACAAGATTCTGTATTTCTTCGTATAAACTTTTGGGGAGGAAAAATGATTGCACTATGGGGGTTTACTAATCCTTACTCCTTGAAAGTCCCACCTCGTGTCTAACCTGAATCCCACCTTTGCAGTTAATTGTCCATTTCTCTTCTAGTACATAGATATACACTGCTTCCAATGGCCCTGGACTAACACAGATAAACCAGGAATACTTTTTTCCCCTGGCTGCACAGTTCCCAAGGGTGCTGTCCCTTGGGAAATTCACTGCTGTCCCAGATAATAATAATAGTTGGGCTTATCATGTATATGATACATTCACTGCTGTCCCAGATAATAATAATAGTTGTGCTTATCATGTATATGTCACTATACCTAATGTTATTATAGTTGCACCACTTGTGCTAAACCTTTGATATACAATTATCTCATTTAATCCTTGCAGCAACTCTATGAGTAATGAACCACCACTGTCTGAATTTTGCAGATTTGGAAGCTGAGTCTTAGAGTGGTGAGAAGACTCGGTATGTGCAATGATGTCACACTGAAAAAGAGCTGAGTATACTCAAGGAAGAGGCTAAAGACCAGAGAACATAGTTAGTGACCGAAGAGTGTGCTCTATGCAATTATTCTGACCAGTTTTAAAAACCAATGATATTATACCATTTTTTTCTCAAAGTGGTGTTCCTTGGAATGCTAGTGGTACTTCCCAGAAAGTTTTAGGTGGTACCCAGGCAGAGACAACATTGAATAACATTGGAGTGTGTGGTCACATTAAGTGAGAAAGTACTCCCTTTCTCAGTCAATTTTCTTCCTAGCCATTAAGTTGCTTCCAGAAGTAAATCTCCATACCCTTGATTTTCTTGAAATGTTTTGAACAACATCTCTTAGCACTTAGTTTTCAACAATGAAGAAAATGACTTTGGATTCAGAAGCTTGGACAATGAGAATTTAATAATAGCTTTGCTTTCATCAAATTTATTTTATAGTTATTTTCCACTGTGGGCATGTGATACTGGTTTTTCATTTCTAAAATAGCCTCTTTAAGTAAATTTGTTAGGTAAAGAGATGAGTCACTTTTCAAAAACTTTTCATTCATGAAAAAACATCAAACATACACAAAAATAAAGGTGCTAGCATAATGAGCCCCTATATCCATTTTTAATTTCAATGATTATCGATACATAGTTGATTTTTTATCTTACTCTGACCCACTTTCCACACTTTTAATGCAATTTGAAGCAAATCCAAGACACGGTATTATTTTAGTTGGAAATACTACAGAATGTATCTCTAATATACAGGAACTGCCTTTTTTAAAAAGCATAACTGCAATATCATATTAGACAAAAGTAACAATAATTCCTTAATATCTGCAAATATCAAGTCAATGTCCACTTCCCCACAATCATCTTTCAGTGTTTATTGGTTTGTTTGTTGGAACTGAGATTCAAATATGCCCAGTCATTGTAGCATCCTCCCTAAGTATCCTTTCATCTGTAAATCCACCCCCCCACCAAATATTCACAGTCCATCATTCTTTCTTCTTTATTTTTGATAAGACACTTGGCTCTTTGTCTAGCAAACCTTCCCCTAATCTGTATTTTCCTGATTGCATGCCTGTAGCATTGATAACCTTTCTCTGTGCCCTTGATTTCCTGTTAAGGTGATGGTAGGCCCTAGAAGTTTAATCAGATTTATGTTCAAAAGAAATTCCACCAGGTTAATACTGTGTGATTTTTTTTTCTTTTCTTGTCATGCTAAGTGACACTAAAGTTCTTTGCCTAATTTATTAATTTATTAGAGGTTGCAAAATGGCAGTGTTTTAGCCTCTGTTTCTCACGTATTATCTATAATAGTTTCGTAGAGAAGTATCCCCTCATCAACTTGTTGAGCAACTCAGGGAACCATTGTACAGAAAATGCAGAGTAAGTACTTGATTCTTTCCCTTTATTTACTAGTTCAAAAATAATGGGTTGGTGTACTAACATCCTTATGAGGTATTACTGAGTGATGATTTTTTTAATCCTTAAGATGAACTTACAGATTTAAATAGACTTAGTATGTTTCCATTAATTGCCATTAGTATCCTTAATAATGCTCTAATTGTCCCACCTTTAGTCAGGAGAGACTATTCAATTGGTTCCCAAGTCCTTTGCTATGATCCTAGAAGCCTCTGATGGCTTTGTTGCTTTCTGATATATCAAGATGTTCCGAGCTAAGCTGTCCAGACCTAGAATCAGCCAGTTCTCTGAACAGCATGGGGGGCCACGGTTACTCATCCTTACTGGGTTAGTCAGTCATGGTTTCCAGGACTTTTTAGCATAGAGACCTAGGAAATTTTATTTTTAGACAAAAAAAAATATCAAGTTTCTACAACATTTCTAGCTCAAAGAAGAGCTGAAGATTTTTCATATAAATCATAAATCTTACATTTGTATTTCCTTGTTGACATGCCAAAAATCCAAGTTTAGCAACACCAACATAATTACTCATTTCCTTTATCCCACAATACCACATGCCTATTTCAGAACACCCAGACTCACACGACCACCCATAATAGGATTATTGAAATCAGTTTAAGATTCTTTTAACCTTAACTTACTATGTATTAAAACCAACTGGAATAGGATCACGTTAAGTTTCATTTATTTTACTTTTGATTTTTAGGGATTACTTCTTAATATAACTGTTTTTTTTAAGTTATGCCAAATATTTACACGATTCTCAAGTCAAAAGTGCCAAAAAGGTGTATTTGGACAAATCTGGACACTCTGTCCTCTCTACCCCCTTCTTCTCCCTGTGTATAATTTTAAAATATTTTATGCTTCATCCTTCCACTTAAGATAATATTTCTCATTCAAAGTCATTTCATTTTTTAAGAGTTCAAATTATAAGAGCACAAGTGAGGCAAAGATGCTACAGAATATCCTAATGTTGTATTTAAATTATTAATGTTGAGGGCACACTGTATTATTTCTCTGTGCAGTAGCCTAACCCTGCCCCTGTCACCATCAGATTCAATAGCCTTTTGTGCAGAGGTGTGTAGACGGCTCTTTTACTTACAAGTGACACATACTTACCATGTACACACTGTGGGCATCACATCTACTACACTAAGCGACTGTCATATTTAGATTGTATATGGACATACACATCCATGCTCTCCTAAACAGAAAGCTGGAAAGAGAACTTGCCTAAGAGAACCCAGTTTGGCATCTAAATCTAAAAGCGGTCTCCCATCTGCCATGGCTCACCTTTGTGTGTGCGCACGCGCGCGTGTGTATCTGTGTGTGCTATATTGTTCCTAGTGCCTTCTGCTTTTAAAGATAGGCTGTAACTTCTGAATGTGGCTTACTTTGTTTTGTCTGTTACTTCTTTTCTGCTGAAAGGAATACAGAATTCTCTCTTGGAATGTTTTGAAGCTGAAGACAAAGGCAACTGACCTTTGGTTTGGGGAGAGGAAAAAAAAAAAGAAAGAACAAGAAAGAGAAAGGCAAGTCTGTTCATATGCCCTTGTCCACTGCAGATCCGGAGGCAGAACTGAAGCCGGGCATCTTCTGCAGCCGGGGGCTCTGGGGATCCCTGTCTGCAGCAGCACCCTCCCTCCCACTTTGCCCCTGGATGGGATGTTGCAGAAATAATTACCAAACAAATCGATAGTCAGGATAGTGATGTGACCATGGTTCTTAATGTATCGTTTTCCTCCTGGAAACTCAGTTGACCTTACAGGCAGGCTGGATTCTACACAAGCTCCCGACAACCCAAAAGCCCAAAATAACTTCTGGACTATTTAAACTTTTCTCTCTGGACAAGCACTGTATGAACATTTTCACATTTCTCTCTTGCAGCGACACTGAAGCAGGCTCTGTACGAGGCAAAGGGACTGGTCTGAGAGTGCATAGCCAGAATGGCTAGGGTACTTTTCCGTTTTACTCTTTTTTTTTTTTTTTTCGGGGAGGGGGGCCGCGAGGCAGAAGGAGGTTGATTTGATAGATGTGTCCTAGAATTCTGTTTTTAGAAAAGTGATAAATGCTACTTTTTCAAAAATCCCTCTGCACTAGACTTTTTGGAGACTTCCCAAGGTGTATTCATGGGGAACAGGTTTATCACTCTCAGCCCCGTATCTTTGCACGAGGTTGGGAAAGGCACAGAGGGCTTGAAGGGCCAGGATTCCTGTCCTTACCCAACCCAAGCATCTCTATGCCTGACTCCTGCCTCAGCTTTCCCATCTGTGAAGTTTGTCGGTTGGGCCCTCCCTCAGAAGTCTCAAACTGGCAGACCACAGAATGAACCGGGCCTACAGATGTGTTTGATACCCACAAGGTTACGTAAAAACAGAGAACTGGAGTAACTACAGGTCAAAGGCAAATGCTTTCAGTTTTGCCACAGACCCCACCACACCTAACTGCGTCTCATTCAGGTTTCTGCATGCACACACATCTCCCACTGGAACGCTGTGGCAACTCCTGGGCTTGAGCATCCTGGGAGGGTAGGGAGGCTTCTACAGTCTCTTTATGTTTTTCTTTGCTTAGACTATTCTTAACAGTAATTTTTTAAAGATTTTATTTATTTGAGAGAGAGAGAACACGTCAGGGGAAGTAGCAGAAGGAGAGGAGAAGCAGGTTCTCGGCTGAGCAGGGAGCCCAATATGGGGCTCGATCTCAGGACCCCCAAGATCATGACCTGAGCTGAAGGCAGATGCGTAACCAACAGAACCAGCCAGGTGCCCAATAGTAATTTTAATAATAGCTGAATTAGCATTTGTTGAGCAATTACTATCTGCCTTGCTGTGCGTGGAGCATTAATTAATCAATCAATTAATTAACACATCATCTCATTCCCTCCTCATAGCAATCCAAGAGGGAAGCGGTAATTGCAATCCATCTTTTTCGTATGAAGAAAGCAAGGCTCAGAAGGATACGAAACTTGCGCAAGGATACACAGGTGATGGTAAGAAGAAGGGCTGGGATGGAGATCCAGGTTTTTCCAATCCCAGAGCCCGTGCTTTTAACCATAGGTGATATTCTTTACTGGGACAGTGTGGGGCTGACTAATCGGATGGATGTTAGGTACAGGGCAGTTTGGGTACCAAGGATATGGCTCTGGTGGCCAGGACCCTGCAGACAGCGGGCCCTGGAGAGGGATCCGGGGAGCAGCCATTTACTGAGGTAAATAAAAGTACTTCAATAGTAAATGTCGAACAGGCTTTCTGACTGAGTGGCAGGACTGTTCTTAACCACTCCACTTGCTAGTGTCTTGCTGAGTCAGAGGACCAGAGGAATCTTGAGAACCTGTGTTCAAGACAAATGCCAAGTGATTTTGGAGGTGGACAGGGTCTCCTGAGAGTTGGGGGTGGGGTGGGGATTCTGACACAAAAGCCAGACTCCCCACTTTCAGAAACTTAGAAATAAAGGAGATGGTATTGACCTGGAAAGACAGTTCTTGGGGTTTCTACATGAGCTGAAGGAAGCCAGAGTTAATATTAAATGGGGGACCATTTAATGGGGCTCTGGCTCCAAACCACGGAGAGTGGGGCTGACTCTTAGCAAAGTGATTCAAGTCATGTGACCCTTGTCATTGTTATAACACATTTATAAAATTTATTGGGGACAGGCGACATGCCAGAGATTGTACCAAATGCTGAGGTTTCAACAAGAAAATCTCTGCCTTTGACAGGCTCCCCATCCAGTGTAGGGGACAGACAAGTAAACTGCTGTGACTCTGGTGTGGTCAGTGACATTATGGGCCAGACTCAGAGGTGCACAGAAAAGGAGCCCTCTTCTCTGTGTTGATGCAATCTGGGAAAAACGAGAACCAAAAATTGAGATGTAGACCAAGGAGGCAGAGAGAGGGAAGGAACACTCCAGGCAGAGAACTCTTCTGTAGGAAGACCCAGTGATCAGACAGAGCTTAGAGGATTGCCGTGGTTCTCAAAGGGAAGGGAAGACCCGTGGCATCAGCACCTCCTGGGAACTTGACAGAAATGCAGATTCTCAGGCCCCACCCTAGACTTACAGAACTGCGCATTCTAAGAGGTGGGATCCAGAGGGCTGGGTTTTGACAAGCCCTCCAAGTGACTGACTCAAGTTCACGTTTGAGAAACACCAAGAATGGGATTTTGTGCAGGAGTGATCAGATGTGGCTTAAGAAGAGGGTGGGCTGCAAGGAGCCTTAAACCATCAGGGTTTTATCTCGAGGGTGATCAGGAGCTTTTGAGGAACCTTAAGAGGAGCAGGACAGGACACTGACCTTTATAAGCATTCCTCCGAACTGAGCTGGTTCCTACTTCTAAGTCTTTGTGTTTGCTGTTTCATTTGCCTAGAACATTCTACTCCTAGGTTTGTTTGTTTTTTAAGATTTCATTTATATATTTGACAGAGAGAGATCACAAGTAGATGGAGAGGCAGGCAGAGAGAGAGAGAGGAAGGGAAGCAGGCTCCCTGCTGAGCAGAGAGCCCGATGCGGGCCTGGATCCCAGGACCCTGAGACCATGACCTGAGCCGAAAGCAGAGGCTTTAACCCACTGAGCCACCCAGGCGCCCTACTCCTAGGTTTTTAAAATAACTAACTCCTTATCCAGATCTCAGTTCAAATGCTAGTTTCCTCTGACCACATGGTAAACAGTTCTCTTCTCATTTCCCCAATCAGCTTGTTTTATTTTCTTACAGCTTTTATCTCCATCTGCAATCACCTTATTATGTGTTTTTTCCTCCCATCTCCCTTTACTAAAACATAGTGGCAGAAAGGAGAAACCAGTCTGCCTTGTTCACTGCTGTGCACCCTACCCACCTCGCCCACCCAGCACATAGCAAGTGCTTTCAATAACTAAACTCAGGGAACGAGAGACGTGTGAAGCCCCCAATGTGAAATTCCCCCAGTGCTCATCAAAATACACAGACACTGAGGAAGCTCAGAGGAGAGGAACATGGGCTTCCTGGGCTTGAGCAGGTGGGTTTACCTGGGACAGCTTCAAGAAAGAGCCAGGGCTTTCAATCTTGAGGACGGTAAGTGAGGGAAAGAGGAGAAGCGAGGAAATAACACGGAAAGAAAACACAGAATGAAGTCAGAAGCCAAAACAAGCCAGTTGAAGGCAAGGACCCCAGACCAGTTAAGTGAGCTAGGAAAAAAGCAGAGAAGGGGAATAATGAAGAAGGTGGGTGGGAGCAGGAAGGCAGTGATGAAGGGAGGAGGAGATCCTCAGAATTCTAAGACCACAGATGAGTGTCCCTTCTCAACCACTGCTCAAAGTGCCCTTGAGCCATCTGTCCCTCTGTCCATCGATCCCACCCAGACTGCTGCCGTCTTCTAAGTTAGAAGTGAGTATTCCAAGATGTTGGGTTTCCGCAAACACATACAACTTTTGAAACATAAATAAAATAAATGGAGGCTGCCAATTTTTTTGGTCAGGTAAGAAGAAGTATGATCATTTCACAAAATTAAGGATACTTTATACACAAAATGTAGGAGAAAGGAAAATAGATCTCAGAATAAAGAATTTACTCCTGAACTGATAAATCTCACTTGCTGGAAAACACAATATTGTCCATAGCGGTTTTTTACTCCTTTTGCTACAGACTGGCGGAAAAGACCCACATCAGACCAGGATTAAATACCTGGAACACCACCCTAGACACTATATGGCCATCCCCAAAAGGAGGCTGGAATGTGGATTCAATGTGTATATTTAAAATAAATAGGAAAACAAGCCTGGGAAGTCAAAGTTAAGTTCACAGAGTCACTAACCTCCTAGATCCATCTGTCCAATCCCTCTCCCCCACTTTTTTTCTTTTGCACTTTTTTATTATAAAATATTCATAACCTAAAATTTTCCATTTTAACCATTTTTAGGAGTACAACTCAGCGGCATTAAATACATTCACAATGTTGTATAGCCATCACCAATAGCCAGCTCCAGAAGGTTTTCATCATTCCAAATAGAAACTCTGTTCCCTAAACTCTAAACACTAACTCCCTCTCTCCCAACCCCCCAGCCCCAGATAACCTATTTTCTCCTTTTGAACTGGCCTATTCTAAGCACCGCATATAAGTGGAATCATCCACAATTTCTTTTTCTGCCAGGCTTATTTCACTTAGCATAATATTTCTGAAGTTCATCCGTGTGGTGGCACGTGTCAGAATTCATTTCTTTTTAAGACAACGATATTCCATTATGTGTATATATTACCTTTTGTTTATCCATTCACCTGTCCGTGGATGCTTTGGCTGTTTCTACCTTTTGGCTACTGTGAATAATGCCATTAGGAATGTTGGTATACACACATCTGCTTGAACCCTTGCTTGAGTTATTTTGGGTGTATGCCTAGGAACAGAGTTAGGGAGTTTCTGGGATTGCCCAAGTCTTATGGTAATTCTATGTTTAATTTTTTTAAGGACCTACCCCTCATTTTCAATGTCAAGGAACTGAAGGCTGGAGTGGGTTCAGGATCTGCCTCAGGCTATACAGCACTGAGAAGGTGTTAGGAGTTGAACTCTCTACTAGCCCCAGACACTTAGCCAAGGCAGGGAAGAAACCACAGGGTTTCATCATTCATGTTTCATCAAACATCAAGGGCAGGGACAGGGTTTGGGTGTCCCCTGGGCAGAAGAGTCCACCCTTTGGCAGTCTGTTTTTCTGATCCCAGGCCAAAGGCACACACAGTCAAGAGTGTGCAACTGTAGGCCTAAGAGGCTAGGGGTAACCAGCACATTATGGAAGAAGGAAGGCTGGGGATGAAGAAAAATTAAAACAGTTTTGCTCAAGTGCTTGGGGGAAAGCTCCTACATTTTGGGGAAAAGTGTGGAAGTAAAGAAAAATTGATGGGAACATCCTGGGTTAGAAACTCTGATCTAGTTCTATAAAAGAAAGGCTCACTCCTAAATTAAAAGCCAAATTTTTTAAAAAAAGCCAAATTTTTGGGGAAAAGATACCCACCCATGAGACAAACTCATACATCAGTACATCAAGAAATAGAAAAGCTTCTTTGTTAAGTGCAAGTTGGGGATAGAGCCTGAAGACCAGGATATAAAGTCCTGGCTCTTCCACTTACCAACTTTGTGACTTCTGTAAGAGACAACTCTTCTCCAAGCCTCAGTTTACACATCTGTAAAGTGGGGCAATAATAGTACCTACCTCATAGGAAATTGAATTATTAAACTGAATTATTAAAATTCAGTAGAGCCAGAGATTCTGCATGTCTAAGCAGCCACCAGGTGATGGCCATGGATGCTGGTCTACAGACCCCTGACCAGCAAGGTTTTAAAAAGCCTAGTGTAGGCCTGGTCTTATGCACAGTAAATGCTTTGGTAAATGTCAGCTCAGAAGTAATAATGGTAGTTAGTGGGTTCTGGAGCCATGGGGACTGACCCAGTGACAGGAGTAAATCTACAGTCTCCTAGAAGAAGCAGAGGTCTGTTGCTTCAGTGTGGAGTTTATTTGAAGTGAGTAACTCTTCAGAGTTGCTCCTGTCACTCAGAGAAATGGGAGTTGGAAGGCCTGACTGTAATAATTGTGAACCAGACTCTTCAGCCAGGAAGTCAGCTGGAGTCTCTGTTTATGCATGGAGGTTCGGGTCATGCAGGAAATAAAAACTAGGTAGTAAACTTCTGGGGACAAGTTAAGGCACTATGCTAATTTATTTAGGAAGTATTTACTGAGCATCTACTAATGCATAGCACTATACTAGGCACTGGGTGGGGGGATCTAACTATAACCACAGCTCCTGCCTTTAAGGAGCTCACAATCCAGGAGGAGAGGGCCAACCCATTAGAGAGGCAACATCCAAAATTCAGAATGATGGACATCCCAATGGGAAAAGTTTTGAGAGGAGTCCTCGGCTCAGTCCGAGGGAGTTAAGGAAGATTCCTAGAGGAAGCAATGGCTGAGTCGTGAAAGATAAAAAAGAGCTATCCAGGAGAGGATGCGGATGCAGAGAGGGTCCCAGGCAGAGGGGAAAGCCTAGGCTAAAGCAGGGGCATCGGGGAGAACAGAGCCTCTTCTCAGAAGTAGCTCAGTTTATGGGTACTGGGGTTGGGGATGCAGAGAACAGCCTAAAGCTGTAGAGAAGACTAGAATTCCACACCAAGGCATCTGTACTTCTTTGGAAGCCCGAGGTCTGTGGGGCCAACAAAGCCCTCTGATGCTCTCTGCAAAGTCTGTATTTATGTGTCTGTGTGCATTACCCTAGGATAAAATGACTGGGCTTCCATCAGACCCTCCAGTGGATTCCAGATCCCCAGATAGGTAAGAATCCTGGGAGCTGTCGATGAGATCTAAGCCTCCTGTTGGTTAGTGCTTGCTCTGTATAGGGAAGGGAATGTCACAAACTCTGGGATGGAGAATTCAGTGACAGAGGAAGAGCCTACTACCCTGTCCTTTTCTTCCCCCTTAAATCTTTGCACATCAACTCTCTCTACCTGGGACACTCTTTCTCACCCCTGCTGCCTCCCACAGCTCACCTAGTTAATTCTCACTCATCCTTCAGATTTCAACCCCAAATCTCCCCTCCCTGGAGAAGACTAGTTTGACTTCTCCCATGAAGTCAGCCCCCTCCCATTATACACTCCTAACTCCTCTGAAACAGTTGCCACATGTTTAATTACATAAGGAACAATGTAATTCATCACTCAGAGCTGTCTGCATCCCTCCCATCTACTAGAATACACACTGCTGAAGATATCAACCGTTCACAGCTATAATGTCAACACTCTCAACATGTCTTGGCACACAGTGGGGACTCAATAAATATTACTGAATGATGACATGAATATTTGAATGAATGAATGAATAAGTGGACATGGCTGATCATTACTACCTGAATTATTTCCCCTCTCAGCACTAACCCTATCCCCCACCTCCAACTCTTCATTGTGTATTTTAAGCTCGGACTCTTGAGAACCAAATCATCGCCCATTGCATGGTGAAAAAAAATTGCAGCAGAGAAGTGACCATCCAGGCAGATTTCCAAAGCCTACCTAGCTAGTAGCTTCATAGCAATGGTTTGAACATTAGTTTTTCACTTAGTGAACAGATGAAGTCTATGGGCTAGAATCCAGGGACCTTTCCAAAGTGGTCAGCAACCCCATCATTGACCAGCACCAGCATGTCACTCACGCCTGTATCTGGAAAATCCTGATATCTGTTTCCTAGTGAGCAAGTTGCCCTTATTTGGCTTATTCCTTCTGAGCTGTCAGGAAAGTGGGAAGACTATCATTTGTTCTACATCATCCCATGTGAAGAGAAGAGGAGAAGAACAATACCCACATTACAATAGCAGCTTTGGGTTTAATATTATTAGAGTAGGGGTGAGTAATCTTGAAGGCAAAGAGCAAGGAGGGTGAGTCAACAGTTTTTCAGTGGGTGTCCTATTAGCAGCATGAACCTTTGTCTTCTAACTCCCACCCAATGACTGTGACTCCCCAAGCATTCATCTTCCATCACCTAGCCAGAGCTTCCAGCAGCCTCAGTTTCCTTATCTGTAAAGTGGGCAGAACAGTATTTATCTCATAGGATGGTGGGGGGAATTAAATGAGATAATGTACACAAAGTGTTTGCCTCTATATTGCCTTCTCCCCAAACACGAACCCACATTTCCCAGCAATCTGAAGATTAATGTAACTATCATACCCCATATTCTACGCAGCCCTACTAATACAGAGGGCAAAAATGTGAAGCTCTAGGTCAGAGGGTTTGCAGATGATCTGTGGAACAAAATAGAAACTCTGTAGGACAGCATTAGGTTTCATTAGCCCAAAAGGTTTGGTTATACATCTTTAACCAGCAGGGAACTTTCTCTGTCTTTTCCATTCGGTAAGCATTTTCCCTTCAAACTATCGATTTTTTTTTTTTTTAAAGCTGATGGAACAGGAAAGAAGAAGGGAAAGAAGCCACTCTTTTTTCATTTCTTCAAAGGCAACCCAAATTTGATCCCTTTAGTGAATGGCTCAAGATAAAAACTCCACTTCAGTCTGCTTTCTGTGATTAAACAACCCTCTTGTTTGTCAAATAGCAGGGAGAAGAGAAGAAAGGAAAGCTCTTGTCGCTGTTAAGTGCTGACAGCGTACTCCCCTCCCAGCTCCCAGAGGTTAGGTGCACCAATGCCTACGAAGAAATTCTTGAGATGGGAGGCAAAAGCTGAGGTACGGCTGCCTAGAGTAGGAAAGAAAGTGAGGATGGGGTGGGAGGTCCAAAAAAGCCCCCATGGAATTATGGAATCCTCAAGTTAGAAAGGTCTAGAACTCTTCAGCCCCAGCTTTCTTTTTAGGGACCTCACATCACTTGAAACCAGTCTGTTCCATGATATTCTCCATGCAACAAATCATATCCTTGAGTGAAACAGACTGCCAAGAAACGTTTGGGGGTTGAAGGGGGCTCATGTAAACCCATCTTGCTTCACCAAAATCCAGTTTCAACGTGGCAAGAGGAGAAGCTGAGTTTTCATGGGAGGTGAGAAATTTTTACTCAAATCACTCTTAGGATCTCAAAGTTCAGGTGGGGAGATAAACAGAAATGTGTTGGTCTGTTGATAAGGTGGACAGAGGTACAAATAAAAATACAGGACACTCAGCTGAATCTGAATTTCAAATGAACCATGAATTTTTTAAGTATAAGTATGTCCCATGTAATGTTTGGGACATACTTGTACTAAAAAAAAAAGTTTCCCTGTCTATTTGAGATTAGTATTTAACAAGGCATCTTGTATTTTATTTGGCAAGCTCGCCTGTTCACAAGGTAACCCCAGCATGCATTTCCTGTCTCTTTTCCTTCTGAGTAGTATCAGGAATATGGACATGGGCAGGGAGACACTGAAAGCTTCTTGAAGAAGTTTCTGGGGTGGTTATATCCATGGGTTTGGTGTCAGGCAGGGCTTGAGTCAAATCCCATGCCTGACTCTTCCTATGTGACCTCCACCAAGTGACTTTCCCAAGTGAGCCTCCTTTCTTTATGGCAAAATGAGAATCATAATATCCACCTTACATGTTGTGGATATTAAAATGAAGTGACATTAAAGTATCTAGGCCCCTACAGAGTCATAAACACAGCTCTTACCATCTTGACCTTCTACCTCTCTGCAGCAGAATGCCCTTCCCCTACTCCCTCCTCCCCTGGGAAGCTTTCTCCATGCTTCTCCTTAGTACACCCACAGCATTTTGTCAAAGCTTCTAGAAATGTCCCCGTTGTTCAGAGATACTGTATTGGAATCGGCTTCACTGTTCCCAAATGTTTTCCTCATCGAGACTGAATTTTCTGGCTCAGATACCAAGTTTCCTTCATCTCCACAGGTCTAGCATTTAGTACAGGGCTTAACACATAGGAGGAACTTGCTATTTCCTGAATGAACATGTTATCAAGCCATTAACATCTTAGCATGAACTGCCTGGGACTTTAGTTTCCAAATGGTAGTGTAGTACCTGTGCGGGGGCACACACATAAACACACACACACACACACACACACAAAATCAGTAGAGGGGAGTTTCTCAAAAAGCTAAAATTATTCCATTTAAGGAACTGCCTTTTATTTGAGTCTATCCTTTCTTCTTCGGAGAAAAGAAAAACCACAACTTGTCATTTATGGAATAAGTTTTAAAAGGTGTTTGACAAAATAGAGAGCAACTTCCATGGTGAGATACATTCATATCTCTGGATCTCTATCTGGATCTCCATCTCAACAATAAGTTTCAACGCTGAAAATACACTAGTACCTGCAATTCAAATTCTGAGAACCACCACTTTAATGAGATAAGAGAGTGAAAAGAACTCAAGGACTACAACTCGTGACTGGTGAGCTTTGATGAGAAGAAGTAGAGAGGAAAGACTACAGTGGAAGATGGCCAGGGAAGTGCTTTTTACCTGAATAAAAATGCTTAACAGAGTCTGGGGGAGGAAAAGGACAGGTGAAAAAGCAAACTTCCCCCACTTCCCTAGGACAAAACCCTACCATCCCAGAGTTCAGGATCTTAACTGACTTTGAGTCTAAGGCCCTTCTAAGCATCCCTCCTCTAATTGCTCAGGTCAACAAACTCCTTCAAAGAATAACAACCCAGTACAAGGAAGAATGTCCATCCCATTGACCTCCAAGGACCCTCATGTCTTTGGGACCCAAGTCTGACCCCTCCCTCTGAATGAGACCAGCTGTGCCAGTGCCCCAGGCAAATTCTGGGAACTTGCCCTTGCCTTGGCCCCACAGTTACATTTCTATAAAGACAGTTCCTTAAATCTCTGTAGGGCCATTGACCATGATTCCAGGCATTGTTAGGTCACTCCTCGGTCCTGCCTCCCTCCATCCCTCCCCTTTTTGTCCCCTCCTAGAAGGGCACATCTGTCACTTTTAGGTCCCTATTGCTCATCTGTCATGCTCCACACCAGGAAGAGGAAAGGGAAAAGGCCAGAGGAATGTTCTGTCACTAAGAGGAAGACTTTGACATTTTTAATTCCTCTATTTCTCAGGATAATCATGTCCCCTACATCCAGCTCAGAGATGATGATGATGATAACAACAACAACAATAATAGCACCAACTATTTAACTACTTGTTGAAAGCTCATCATATGATATGTGCTGAGCATTGTGCTAAGCACTTAATGGTGTTAGTCCATTTATTTATTTATTTTTAGGTTTTTAATTTATTTATTTTGACAGAGAGACACAGCGAGAGGGAACACAAGCAAGGGCAGAGGGAGAGGGAGAAGCAGGCTTCCCGCTGAGCAGGGAGCCCGATTCAGGGCTTGATCCCAGGATCCTGGGATCATGACCTTAGCTGAAGGCAGATGCTTAACAACTGAGCCACCCAGGTGCCCCGTGTTAGTCCATTTAAATGGAATCTTGTTACAGATGAAGAAACTGAGGCTCAGAGAACTTAAATCACTTGCCCAAGGAGTGTCTCCCAGCTGGTAAATAGGGATTGGGAAGGGGTGCCTGGGTAGCTCAGTAGAGTAAAGCCTCTGCCTTAGGCTCAGGCCATGATCCCAGGGTCCTGGGATCAACACCTGCATCAGGCTCTCTGCTCAGCAGGGAGTCTGCTTCCCTTCCTCCCTCTCTGCCTGCTTGTGAACTCTGTCAAATAAATAAATTAAATATATTAAAAAAAAAAAACAAACAGGAACTGGGAAGCCAATGTTTCTAGTTCCAGACTTCTGTGCTTACCCTTACTTAATACTGCCTCCACTCACCCACATTCAAAGACTCTTAGTGGTCCACCAAATGGAACCCAGAATGCTCCTATAGGCTCTCAGGACCCTCCAAGACCTGGTTACCACTGGCTTCCACAACCTCATCTCTCACTAAGGCCTCCTGGAATCCTCCAGGGTAGATATTTTGGAGTTCCTTTTACTTAAGAAGTCTCCCACCTCTGAGCCCTTTCCCCTACCATTCCTCACCCCTGTAGTGTGCTGTTTCCTCTTCCCAAATTCGTCATGTAATAAGCCTACTTCCAGGGTCACCTTTCCCAGGACACCAGACCCAATATGGGTCACCTTCATCTCAATCTCTTAACACTTGGGGTCTGCTGCATCATGCAGCCCGCCCCACAGATGATGCCAGTCGCTATATATTCATTCCCCATGTGGGTGTTTCATCTCCCCAACTTGAGGGATACCCCCAGGGCACAGCCATGTTACAGCACATATGCCTCTTGTGGCACCTTACTGGGAACAAGTAGACGTCCCATCAGTGTTCGATGACTGATCCCTTTCTCTCCTCTTCCTTTCTCTTCTTTCTTATTTATTCTTCCCAATCTCCTCCTCATCCTCTCCCTTTGGCATTTCCTTCCCTTCTCTTCCCTCCCCTCTACTCCCCTCTGCATATTAAGTGTGGTAGGCAGCTGCTGATGTGGCTTCCAGTGATCTCCGCCTCCTGATATTGGCAGGCTTGTGTAATCCCCTCTCCTTGGTGTGGGCTGTGCCTAGAGACTTGCTTCTAATGAACATAACACAGCAAGGGTAACGGTGTGTCGGTGTGTCGCTTCCGTGATTAGATTAAGGGGGGGCTCTCTTGTTAGCACTCTCTTGCTGGCACTCTTTCTTGTCCTCTCTCTTACTCACTCTGATGAAGGCAGTTCCATGTTGTGAGATGCTCTTTGGAGAGGCCCAAATGGCAGAGAATCAAAGAAGGCCTCTAGCTAACAGCTCAGAAAGAAGTGAGGTCCAACAACCCGCAAGGAGCCGAATCCTGCCAACAACGACATGAGCAGACTTGGAAGTAGGACCTTCCCAGCTGAGCCCTGAGATGACTGCAGCCCTGGGCCATACCTTGATTGCAGTCCTGTGAGAGACCCAGGGCCAGAAGACCCAGCTAAACCATGCCCAGACTCCTGACCCACAGAAACTATGAGAGAATAAGCATGTTGTTTCAAGAGGGTGAATTGTTAAGTAGCAATAAATAACAAATACACTAAATATTCATTTGCTCCAACATTTCTTGAGCCTTTAACAGAGTGTTCTTGTTAAATGAGGGGACATTTTGATGACTCAGACATAGTTCTCTAGTTTTAAAAACCTCTAGCCTTGTTGGGAGTCGGGGAGAGAGACAAGTCATCATATCATATCATTTTTAAGAATTTTAATAGAGAAAGTAAGTAGGGATTTCGTACAAATTTGTAGAGCAGCTCATTCTGCTTCAATCTGACAAGGCTCCAAAAAAGTGAATGTTGATCCAGGTCTTGGAGCACAAGTGGGAGGTCACCAAATTGAGGGAGTTGGATCAAGGGAGAGGGAAGAGCATTCCATGCAAAGAAACACCAGGGACAAAGATGGAGCAGCATGAGGTGGCTTGTCACGGTGGATTAAAAAAAAAAAAAAAAAGAGGGGGGTGCCTGGGTGGCTCAGTGGGTTAAAGCCTCTGTCTTCGGCTCAGGTCATGGTCCCAGGGTCCTGGGATCGAGCCCCACATCGGGCTCTCTGCTCAGCAGGGAGCCTGCTTCCTCCTCTCTCCCTGCCTGCCTCTCTGCCTACTTGTGATCTTTGTCTGTCAAATAAATAAAATCTTTAGAGAGAGAGAGAAGCTCAGCATTTCCTTTTCTGATTCTTCTATAACAAAAAGAACAATGTGCCTTTATTCGGTGTTCACTCCATTAGGTTTCAACATTCAGCATCTCATTGAATTCTTGTCACATTCTATGAAATGGAAAATCTCCATTGACATGTGGGGAAACTGAGGCTCAAAGAGTATTAGTGTCTTGCTCAAGGTCACAGAGCAAGTCAGTGGTTAAGGTGGGATCTGAAAACTGATGAGCATGACTCTAGCTGCCTGTGTCACATTTGTAACAGAAAACCTAAGAGGGAGAGGCTTCAGTTTCTGCTGGATAGGATAAGTCTCTCAATGCCTATGGACCCACACACTCCTCTCACTGCCTGGTATGCAAACGGAAGAGACAGGGTCATTCAGGTTCCTTATCCGTCCTGGGGCAGCAATGGAGGGCAGTGGGTAAAGGCACAGGCCTAGGTCCAAATGTTGGCTTCCCCACCTACTAGCTGAGCGACCTTGGGCAAGGTATTGAACATCCCCTGGGCCTCAGTTTTCACATCAGTAAAATGGAGAGATGATAATAAATCTAACTCAGTGGATCAATGTGATAACCCACAGGAAGCAGAAGCAACAAAGGAGAAAAGATGCCATGAAGTTGATGGGCCTCAGTTAAATACCCATGTAAAAATCCAGTAATGAGGAACCTGAAAAGGAGAGTGAGAGAGACCAGGTGGCCTCATATGTTTTCCTCAGATTCTGGTAACTCTGCAATTCTGAATATCTCATATCCTTAAAATCAGTACATCAATGTACTATTGTGATATTGGTTGGGGGTGGTGGGGTGGGGTTATGGAAGCGGGAACATTTACTCCCTACTCTTCATGTTTCCCTATAGGGGGACCTCCAGCAAAGTGACACCCCTGGCTCTTGCCCCACCTGACTGGTGCATCTGGAAGAAGGAACTGAACACGCTCCGTGTTCTCTTTTAGGCTCTGCCTACCTACAGAAAATACGTTCTGGGTTTAGCAGAGCAGGCTGTGTCCCATCAGTTTGTCTGATATTGGGGTTGGGGGTAAGTTCAGTTCAAAAGAGTATTAGCAAGCTATGTCCTCCAAAAGAGTTTTTAAAATCAGTAATAAAGCTGGCACTGACTCTTCCCTGTTTCCTGCAGTTAGTCTGATACCACCTGAACATTTTCATGTTCACTCCCTTCTCTTGATGTTGCTTATTCCAACCCTTCATTAAGGTTCCTTGTCACAATTCCAGATGGCTATCCCTTCTGCAAATATAGCTCTTCCTTTGGCTTTCTTCTCCCTGATATGCTTGTTCCCCACCCACCCAGGTCCTGAATCATGGAGCAATTTGGCAGATTCACTTTATACCCATGTCTTCCCCTCTGCCAACCCTGCAGACTCTTCGGCGTATCCAAGTCTTTTCTAATTACTCCTTGGCTGATAACTATTCTAGCAATTCCTTCGTGTCTGGTAAATGTTTCAATTTCTCTACTTTGTCTTTCTTATTGAATCCTTAAAAAAACAACAACAACTTGGTAACTCTGGCATTTTTGAATCATCCTTAATTTCAAGCTTGTCTTCTTTTATTAGCTGTCCTACATTTGTACCAAGAACTCTTTCCTCCTTGATGCGTTTGAAAGCCCCCATTTAATTTTCTTTCCCATTACTGAGTGAGGACTAGTTGAGACTAACTTTCTCCAGTAACGTCCTTGCAGAAGCAGCAGTAGACTGCATCGGGATGGGAGGAGAGGGGGCTCCCAGGTGCAGACTGCTGGCACAGTGAGCCCTCAAAACGTCTCTTCCCAAGGCTTGCTGCTCCTCTGTTCTGAAATACTTTCCAAGAATTACTTTTTCTGAACCAATCAGAGGTAGGCAAAAGTTTCCGGAAGGACATTAATGATGTCCATGTTTGTTGAGAGGAAGGTGAGCTGATGGAATAGCTTTCTCCCATTAACATGGACACAATTATTTTCTTTTCTCTGTCCAGATAGGCTCTCTTATCACCAGTGGGGATTTCCTGGGGTGGGGGGAGTGGGTTTAAGGAACAAAAAGAGGAAGGGGACAGAGAAAAGAGGCCAACCCAGAGTCTGTCTATAATGCTGTCCTGTAGAATGTTCTGCGATGATGAAAATGTGCTCTCTGATATAATAGCTATAGGACTACGATAAAACTATGACATGTGGCTCCTATGACTAGGGAACTGAATTTTTAATCTTATCTAACTTTAGTCATTTAAATATAAACAGCCACAGGGGCACCTGGGTGCCTCAGTTGGTTAAGCATCTGCCTTCAGCTCAAGTCATGATCCCAGGGTACTGGGATCGAGCCCCACATAGGGTTTTCTGCTCAGCAAGGAGCCTGCTTCACCCTCTGCCTCTGCTCCTCCTCCACTTGTGCTCCTCTTTCTCTCTCTAATAAATATAAATCTTAAAAATATAAATAATAAATCTTAAAAAATAAATATAAACAGCCACATGTGACTAGTGGCTACTATAGTGAATGGTGCAGCTTTATGACATGTTACTTGGGGTTATCTGGACCTTCCCCATTCACAGTTAGCCATAGTTCTTTGAGCGTCATGCACTAACACACAAAAAGACAAAGATCCATCAGACTCGGCATCCAGGGTCAATGGATGGATGTCCTGATGCTCCATGCCCACAGAGGCTACACTCTACAGTTTCAGGCAGAGGTCGCAGGTTAGTGATCTACAGGCTAAATTCAACCCGGAGGTACGTTTGACTCACACAATGAAAAATAATTATTTGCTGACATTTACCAGTCACAAGATTTCACATCAAGATTTGCCTTTCCAGCTTCTCTTGAGAAATTGGAAGACCCCACCTAACAACACTCAGATGGTGACAAGTAGAAGCAGCTCCCTTTATCCGGCACAGGGCTCTTCGGTTTGCCACACTCCCCACTACTCCCTATGTTCTAAACAACCCAGGCAGGCATTTGCGTTTGTCTGTCCTTGTGTCATGGTTCTAGGCATGGGCTTTGTATGGCACCAGACAACCTGAATTTGATCCCATCTCTGCCTTGGAACAAGTCGTGTGACTTTGAGCAAGTGACTACCTACGTCTGAGAGCCTCGGCTTCCTCCTAAATGGAGAAGGTAATGGAATGGGCCCCAGAGTGTTGTTGCAAGAACTTGATGGAACAATATTTGTAAGACTCTTGATACAGAGCCAGGCTTATGGTACGTGCCCAACAGATGATAGCTGTTGGAAGGAAACAAGGGAATATGGGGACACAAAGGAAAAGGTGACAAAAGAGAAAGAGGAAGAAGAGAAAGAGAGGAAGGAGGAAAGGCAGGAGGGAAATAAGAGCTCCTAATCAGTCTCCAAACACATCTAAGGCCTAACGGTGGTGGTGGGGGACCTCTTTCCTTAACCCCTTACAGATTTAGCTTCCCTCCAACATAATACCATGACCACTCACTTTGTAAACCCATGGACACAGGGTGGGAGCTGAGAGGTTAAGGAAGAATGTGTGAATAAAAGCAAAGAGATAAATCAGTTGGCTTGTGGGACCTTTCCCCTTGGATCTGCCACCTCTGCCCTGAGAACCAGTTCTCCTGCCTACTTCTTGAGAGCACTTGGGACCTTGTGACAGAAACACCAATGGGTCTGGGCTTCATCACACCTGTTAGGGTTCATGTCCCTCCACCACATCCAGCAACTATAATCAGAAAAGATCTCCATTTGGCATAGTTTATACATGACTATGAGAAGAAAAGCAACCTCCTTTAAGACAGATGGAGGGAAAATTAACAGCTAGCTGTCTGCAAGAAATAAAGAAAGTCAGGACACTGGACTACATTCCCAAGCAGCTATGACCCCAGGTTCCCAGTGTTTAACTTCGCCCAGTTTCCCAAAGTTGATTCAAGTACGATTGTAATTCAGAATATGCTGGAAGAGGGACATTGAAATGCTGATTCCTTAAACCCAGACACTTGAATTCTGGGGATGGGGCTGGGGAATCTGTATTTTGTAGAACTACAAGCTGATTTACCTTATATGATTCACTTAAGGCATATTAATGCTGAGGAAGCCTAGTTTGCAGCTGGTGAGAATAGCCCAACACACCTCCCCGCTCTGGAGAAGCCTTCCACCTTCTGGAGAAGCCTCTCACCTCTGAAAATTTGAATGGTGGGGTGTCTGGGTGGCTCAGTGGATTAAAGTCTCTGCCTTCGGCTCAGGCCATGATCCTAGGGTCCTGGGATCGAGCCCCACATCAGGTTCTCTGCTCAATGGGGAGCCTGCTTCCCCCTCTCTCTCTACTTGCCTCTCTGCCTACTTGTGATCTCTCTCTGTCAAATACATAAATAAAACATTTTAAAAAAGATTCTAGAAAATTTGAATGGTCAGGGAAGTCTTCTCAGAGGAAGAGAGCCGGTCTTCTGCTAGATCTTAAGGTATCTAGACGGGGGCCAAGGAAGGAGGCTAACTCATTTATTTATTCAGTCACCACATCGTTTCTGAACACCTACCGTGTGCCAGCTTTGTTCTAGGTGCCATGAACAGAACAGTAAACAAGAGAGAGAAAACCCTCCATCCTCATGGATCTAGTTGGTAGAGGCAGGCAATACAGAAAACGTATAAGCAAAATACTTCGCTTGCAAGAGTGATAAGCACTGAGGAGACAAAGCAGAGACCTTTGGTAGAAACACGATTCAAATTTAGATGTGAGATGATATTATACAAGCACAAGTCCCTGTCGAGTGGTCAGATGTCGTCAGAGGTGTCCCATCATGGTGAAGTATCACACCCCAGATCTCTCCAGCCAGCCATCCACCCATTTAGCCGTCCACCCACCCATCAATCCACTCATCCATCATGGTAAAGCTTCACCCATCATGGTGAAGCATCATATCCCAGATCTATCCAGCCATCCATCCACCCATTTAACCGTCTACTCACCTATCATCTATAGGTCCATCTATCCACCCATCAACCACCCATCCAGCCACCTATTCACTCATCTACCCATTTAGCCAACAACCTACCCATTACCCATCCATCCATCCGTCTATCTACTCATCCCCCCAACCCACCATCCATCCTTCCATATACTAGTCTTTTCTTCTTTCCTTTCTCCAATCTGCTTAGCTAACTGAGTGCTAGACCCCCTGTGAAGCTGTGCAGATAAGAAAAGGAACAAAACTGACACTGTTATGGAAAGAATTATTTTTCAAATTCATATGTGGAAATTCTAACCCCCCGGGCTTCAGAATATGACTGTATTTAGAGACAGGACCTTTAGAGAGGGATTACTATAAAATGGGGTCATTAGGGAAGGCCCTAATCCAGTGTTACTGGTGTTCTTATAAGAAGAGGAAATTAGGACACATGTCCACACAGAGAGATAACCACGGGAAGACAGCATGAGAAAGTGGTCCTCTGCAAGCCAAGGAGAGAGGCCTCAGAAGAAACCAAATTTGCTGACCTTGGCCTCAAGCTTCTAGCCTCCAGAACTGGGAAAAAAATGTCCTGTTGTGTAGGCCACCCAGTCTTTGGTGTTCTGCTACAGCGTCTCTGGCTAACGAGCACAGGCACCATCACAGAAACAGGTGCTCATAATTCAGAGACAGAGAAGGAAAATTAAGCACAATTATAATACAAACCTACCTCTTTGCCTTGCCTCAGAGTCTACCGATAGAGATATATCCCTTTGCATTAATCTCGGCCCTCTCATGAACCCAACATAATTTGTTGAGTGCCTACTATGCTTCTGGGGCGACACCAGGCACTGGGGATAGAATGATAGCTAAGGTAGCTTTATCTGTTGCCTCTAGAAGCTCACAGTTCCTATTGCCCCTCCCGAGATTCCCAGACACTGTTCTCTACCCAGACTGAAAAAAGGGAGTGCAGTGTTGTGTGGCAGATATGATCACAGACTGTGGAGTCAGAAAGACCTGGATCTGGGTCCACACTCTACCATTAGTGGGCTGTGTGGCCTGGGGACAAACTGTTTAACTGCTCAGAGCCTCAGTTTATCCCTAAAAGGCAGTAGCAATTCCCAGGTGTGATTTTTCTGAGAATTAAGAGCCTGGGCATAAATCAGAGCAAGTACTCTGTAGAAGTTTGCTCGTTATCACCGCTGCCTCTGAAGCAGAGCCGATCAGATAATAATAAATATTATCACTAATATGAAGTGCTTTCTTGATACCAGAGAACTCAAAGTCATTTGCATATATGATAATTGTATATCTATGAAGCATCTTCCCGACCACCCCAGCCTTTCCTAGTTTAATTTTCTGGTTTCTCTTTTGTCTACTTAGTGTTTTATCGCTTCCAGGAAAGCACTTAAGACCCAAGATAGTCTGAGGGAGAGGCACTTACCCTGTCAGGAAAGAACTGTGTCTTTCTCCTCATTCACAGCTCCCTTTGTCCCTACAGTTGGCCCCCTGGCCTGGGCAAACCAGAAGGGGTGTCCAGAGGTGATGGCACCACAAGGCTCTTGGTTACAGCTGTGTTCACCCACAACACGTTTGATTACAGGTCCCCCTCAGGGGGTGCCGGGTGTTTCTATACATATCATTCCTGGTAGGGTTTTTTTTTTTTTTTTAAGATTTTATTTATTTGACAGAGAGATCACAAGTAGGCAGAGAGGCAGGCAAAGAGAGAGGGGGAAGCAGGCTCCCTGCTAAGCAGAGAGACCGATTTGGAGCTCGATCCCAGGACCCTGAGACCATGACCTGAGCCGAAGACAGAGGTTTAACCCACTGAGCCACCCAGGTGCCCCCTGGCAGGGTTTTTGTATTTAAATTTCCTCCAGCGCCACTGGGAGGTAAGATCTGCCTTCCCTTCTGAGGGACTGGAGACAAGAGCCAGCAAGGAGTTGTTATCATGGAAACCACGTCTCCCCCTGGGCCCCAAGGGGCACTTCTGGAAATGGTTCGGAATCTGATCACAGTCTTCAGGCCTAAGAACTGTGTTTAAAAGCTGTTATTTCCTCGCTTCTGATAAACGGTTGTCGAGAAGCTGCCAGTTCTGGTTTTGCTGGGGGAGATTGGACTCAGGGAGGACGTGGGTCAGAAGAATGGGAAGAGATGACAGGATGGGGGTCCTGGAGCCTAAAACCTGCACAGCACCCAAAACTGAGATGACTGTTTGGAGACAGCCCTGCCTGACTCCTTGTCGAGAGTGAGATGGTCAAAGGGGCACTAAGATTAGACAATGTGAGTCCTAAGTGGCTCACTCTCTCAGGCTGAAAGGAGGCTGGGTGTTAAGTAATGGACGGAAACACCTGGATAAGAATCATCAAATGATCTTAAGATCAAATGATCTTGAGAAAGAATTCCAGATACAGGTGTTGCAAGCTCAAACACCTGCAGGTACCAAGAGGCCAACAGCATTCAGTAAGCCGAAATGAGCCTGGCCAGGTGTTAGGGGGACAGAAGAGCACGCTCCCCACCTAAGGGAGGTGGTGGCCACCAGCTCCAGCTACCAGCTGCCACAGGGGTCTCCAGCACCAGCTGCTGATCCACTTCTCCAGGAAAAGCCCCCAACCTGGAACTTGAGGCGAAATTGCCTGACATTTACATAAAAGCTATGGATGCAAACATTTTTAAATCATATCGCCCGTCTAATACAAGTCTGAAGATCAGATCTAGTTCAGTCATCCCAGTCTGCAAACTGTGTGATGATTGTTGAAGAGAAACTCGAAATTCCAGAGGCAGAAGGGAATTTTAATATATTATCAATTACCACTGAAAAACGCAGTAAAAAGAATAGTTATGATTTGTTTAGTGCTTACTGTGTGCTTGGCAATTTGTTTATATGACTCCACTGAGTCTTCCCCACAACCCTAGGGGTGTAGGAATTTTTACCTCAGCTTAGGAGGAAACCGAGATTCATAGAGGCCAAGTCACTTGTCCAAGGTCATACTTCACCATGCTGGAATCTCTGCAGAGAGAGTAATCACTTCCGACCCATCTCCTACAGCACAGAATGCCCCAGACTTGATCCTCATTCAAGATTTTTGCCTTGCTATATATGTTAGGCTTGTTCTAATGCAATGGTTTTTAAGCAGGGGACAATTTGCCCCCCAGGGGACATGTAATGATGTCTCTAGACATTTTTGATTGTCACAACTAGTGGGGGGTGAGGGGAGCATCTGGCATCTAATGGGTAGGACTCAGGGATGTTACTAAACATCGTGCAATGCACAGGACAAGCCCCTCATAACACAGATCTACCCCAAATGTCAATAGTGCCAAAGTTGATAAACCTTTATCTAAAAGCATTAGGGGAGGGGCACCCAAGTGGTTCAGTCCTTAAGACCCTGCCTTAGGCTAAGGTCATGATCCCAGGGTCCTGGGATCCAGCCCCGCATTGGGCTACCTGCTCATCGGGAAGCCTGCTTCTCCCTCCTCCCGCTCCCCCTGCTTGTGTTCCCTCTCAGGCTGTCTCTATGTCAAATAAATAAAATCTTTTAAAAAACAAAAAAGGATAAGGGGAGGGAGAACTGAGGGCTGGGGCTACTAAGAAGATGAGGAGGAGGAGAAGGATACCGAAGATGCTACTTGTAAAAACAGCTCAATTGTGAGAGAAGCTACGTGATTTACCAAGGGGTTCTTATGACATCACCAAAACACATTTTCTTATTGCCATTGAGCAGATAAGGAAACTGAGGCCCAGAGAAAGAGTGAGATTGTCCCTCAGGCTTCATGAATGGTATTCCACAAATATTCATTGAGAACATGGTCTATGTTGGTTCTAGTTAAGGGACCTGCCCCTTCTGCTAACACTTACTCAGTGTTTGCCACCTGCCAGGCACTGTCATTATTCAGTCCTTCCAGCAACCTAATGAAACGGGCACCCTGCGTACCTGCATCCTTACAGTTGCAAAACTGAGATTCAGGGAAGGGAAATCACTCGACTAGGGTCATGAGAACTTGAAGCCAGGCATTTATGACTTTGAACACTGTGCTCTTAACCATTCCACTGTACTGCACTAAGCATCCCATGATACTCATCCAATGAGTTCCCCATTGCAAGGAAACTGAGGACATACAAGAGCAATTCTGGAATGCATCCTGACTTCTTGGAGCTTCCATTCAGATCAAGCACATTCACCTCGCGCTATGTAACACAAGATAAAAAGGGATCAAGTCATAAAGAAGAGTCAAAGTGTTATCACACAGCAGTTGGCAAACGATGGCAAGGCTCCAAAGCCAGCCTATGGCGTACAGCCATGCCCACTTATTGACACAGTTTCCTTGTGGATGGTTTTAAGTTAAGCAGTTGCTATGGACTCTACCTGGCTGGCAAAGCCAAAAATATTTACTATATGGTCCTTTACAGAAAAAAGTTTGCTGGCCCCTGCTGTAAGAGGAAAGAAAGATAACCGATACTGAAAGTTACCCGCCCTCTGTGCTTCTCTCTAGATCCATCAGTGATTGATTATCTGTCATAAACACTGGAACAATGACCCCTGGAGAGGACAGTGGTAGCGATGGCATTAACTAAAAATCCATGTACTGGGTGCTGACTCTGTGCCAGACACAGGCCTCATCCTCTCCAGTTCCCACAACAAACCCATCAGATGGGTATCATTAATCCCTTTTATACATGATGAACATGAAGCTCAAAAAGGTCAAGAGGCAACTCCAAGTTCAATTAGCTATCAAGGGACAGAAGCAGGGTCCAACGGTGGACATGTGTAACCTCGGTGCTTCCAGCCACCCGCATGCAAAAATCACCCAGCGTGAGTCCTGGCTCTGCTGAGTCAGGAAACTCTGCTAAGTTTTCCATAAATAAAGTTTCCTTTTTTCCTTCCTTGACTGGGGCTCCCACCCTTATGAGCCAGTGTGATACTGTAATTTTTAAAAAAGTTTTTTGTTAACATACAGTGTTATATTAGTTTCAGGTGTGCAATACAGTGATACAACATTTCTACACATCACCCTGTGCTCATCCTGACAACTGCCCTCCTCCTTCACCCCCATCACCTAGTTCACCCATCCCCCCATCACCTCCCCTCTGGTAACCATCCGTGTATTCTCTATAATTTAGACTGTTCCTTGCTTTGTCTCTCGTTTCTCCTTGGCTTTTTAAAACTCCTTGTAGGAGTGAAATCATATGGCATTCATCTTTCTCTGACTTATTTCACTCAGCATTATACTCTCTAGATACATCCATGTCACTGCAAATGACAAAAGTCCATTCTTTTTCACAGCTGGGTAATATTCCACTGTATATATAGACCATGTCTTATTTATCCATTCATCGGTCGATGGACACTTGGGCTGCTGTCGAATCTTGGCTATAATGCTGCTATGGATGTAGGCGTGCATGTATCTCTTTGAATTCGGTAAATACCCAGTATCGCAATTGCTGGATCATAAGGTAGTTTTGTTTAACTTTTTGAGGACCCTCCATACTGTCTTCCAAAGTGGCTGCACCAGCTTGCATTCCCACCACCAATGCAAGAGAGATCCTTTTCCTCCGCATCCTCGTCAACACCTGTTGCTTCTTGTGATGTTGATTTTAGTCATCCCGACAGGTGTGGAGTGATACCTCATTGTAGTTTTGATTTGCATTTCCCTGATAAGGGATGATGAGCATGATAGTGGAATTTATAATAAAAAATATATTTTGGGTCTTTGTCCTCATTCTTGGCACAGAGCTCATAAAACCCTTGGAATTTCCTAAGTGATGAAAAAATGATGGTGTCTTGTTAATGAGGAAACATTTTGAAAATATTTGGAAAGCCCCCAGGTTGCCCAAGGATGGAGACTAGCGGCCAGGGGAGCAAGCCACGTGGTTGGAGGGGCTAGGGAGGGGACAGGGGCTGGAGATTGAGTTCAATCACCAATGGCTAATGAGTGAATCAGTTATGCCTGTGTAATGAGGTTGCATGAAAACCCAAAAGGACAGATTCTAGGAGCTTCCAGGTTGGTGAACATGTGGATTCAGGGAAAAGTGGCCTGCCTGGGGGGAACATGGAAGCTCCTCACCTTTTTCCCATATGCATCTCTCCCATCTGGCTGTTCCTGAGTTATATCCTCTGATAATAAACTGGTAATCTGGCAAGTAAAAGGTTTCTCTGAGTTCTGTGAACAGCTCTAGCAATTTAACTGAACCCAAGGAGGGGGTCCTTGGAAATTCCCATCTCTAGCCAGTCGGCCAGAGGCACAGGTGACAATCTAAACTTGCAGCTAGCATTGGAGGTTGGGGGTGGGGACAGTCGTATTACTGAGCCCTCAACCAGTGGGGTCTGACGCTATCTCCAGGTGGACTGTACTAGAATTGACTTCAATTCTCCGACCCCCAGCTGGTGCCGGAGACTTGCTTGGTGTGGGGAAGGAAAAACCCACATGTTGGAATTGGTGTCAGAATCTTAACCAGTGAGAAACTGTTGCCAGACCCAGAAAGGCCTGGAAGCTCTTTTCAGAACCAGCTCGTCTGTCTCAACCAGCAAGTCCCACGTTTCAGTGGGTTGCAAGCCTGCCCGCTTAGCCTCACCTCTGGGAGCTGCGGCTGCTTCCAGACCGGCTCAAATGCCTTCCCACCACCAGCCGTCCAGCCGCTGATATTTACCCAGCACTTTAGTCTCCCTTGGTTAATCCAGCGTATTCCCTGGTCACTTCTCATTAAGCCAAGCATAGCCTCCTTTTCACTTGTTCTGAATGAAAGTGTCACTTTTCCCAGCAAGGGGCTGCAGGTGGAAAATATAAGCACAAAGCTTGGAAGGCAAGGGAAGGAAGAGGGGACAGCCCCCAGTCAGCTCCCATTCCCTTTCCTCGAGTCATGATGATGCTCAGCACCTTGCCTATCTGTGATTTAAATGAAAGAGTCCTGGGATGTTGAGGGTTTTCAAAAACTGAGGGTATTTGGCCCAGCTGGTGCAGGAAAATATTCAACAAGAGCAGTTGGACCTGTAAATGTCTTTCTTCGTGTTCCTGGGCTGGCCAATTATCCCAGCTGTGCAGCCAAGGCCCACCCGAAATGTTCCCGAAAGAATGAGCTCATAGCAGATGTGCTGCTCTGATCACAACCATCCCCAAAGTGCCCAGTGCCTCTTCTTTTTCCCCAGTCTGATCTCAGACCATGAAAGCCAAGCCCCTCCCCAAAGCACTGACTGACAAATGACTTCCCAGCAATACTGAAATGGTTACCGGGCCTCCCTAGGGCAGCAAATCCAGGAGCAGGATAACAAGAGGCTGAGTATTTTAATGGAAAGGATTTGGGTTGAAATCCTCCAGCCCTGTCTCTGCTCAGCTGTGTGATTCTGAGCAAGTGGCTTAGCATCTTGGAATCTGTTTCTTCTTCCATAAGATGAGCTATCATTGAGGTTATCTTCAAGGTGTAATTATGTAACACAACAATATTTTTTTACAACAATATTTTTCTAAGTTATAGTAAAATATATATAAGATTCACCAGCATAGGGGCACCTGGGTGGCTCAGTTGGTTAAGCGACTGCCTTCGGCCTCAGGTCATGATCCCAGAGTCCTGGAACTGAGTCCCACATCAGGCTCCCAGCTCCAAGAGGAGTTTGCCTCTCCCTCTGTCCTCCCTTCTCATGCTCTCTCACTGTGTCTCTCAAAAAAAAAAAAAAAAAAAAAAAGATTCACCAGCATAACCATTTTTAAGTGTATGGTTCAGGGGTGCCTGGGTGGCTCAGTGGGTTAAGCCTCTGCCTTTGGCTCAGGTCATGATCTCAGGGTCCTGGGATTGAGCCCCACATCGGGCTCTCTGCTTAGCAGGGAGCCTGCTTCCTCCTCTCTCTCTTTACCTGCCTCTCTGCCTACTTGTGATCTCTCACTCTCTGTCAAATAAATAAATAATAAAATCTTAAAAAAAAAAAAGATTTTAAGTGTACGGTTCGGTGGTATTCTGTAAGTTGATGGTGTTGTACGACCACCACACCATCCATCTCTAGAATGCTTTTCTACTTGAATACCTGAAACTCTGTCCCCAATAAACACCTCCCCATGACCTCCTAACCCCATTCGACTTTCTGTCTCGACAAATTGGACTATGTAGGCACTTCATGTAAGCAGAGTCATACAGTATTTATACTTTTGTGATAGGCTTATTTCACTTAGAATAATGTCTAAGTTTCATCCATTTTGTAGCAGGTGCCAGAATTCCCTTCCTCTTCAAGGCTAAGTAATATTCCAGTGTATGTCTTCACGACATATCTGTTTATTGGCTCATCCATTGGCTGACCCTTGGGTTTCTTCTCCATTTTATCTATTCTGAATAATACTGTGAACATGGTTATACAAATAGCTCTTCGAGTCCTGCTTTCAATTCTGTGAAATTGAAATATCTAGGTGCAGAATTGCTGAATCACATGGTAATTTTAATTTTAATTTTTGGAGGAGAACCGCCTTACTGTTTTCATTAGCAGCTGCACCACTTTATATTCCCATCAACAGTGCACAAGGGTTCTAATTTCGCTACATTTCCATCAACACTTGTTATTTTGGTATTCTCATAGTAGCTATCCCAATGGATGTGAAGTGGTATCTCACTGTGGGTTTTGACTTAGAGCTTCCCAGTGATGAGTGATGTTGAGCATCTTTTCATGTGCTTGTTGGCCATCTACAATACTTTCAATTGGAGCCCGGGACTTGTTGGGGGCGGAGACAAGATGCCTATAATTACAAAACTCTGCAGGTCTGAATGCTTGTCTGCTCCAAGGCTCAGAGCGATTTAGAGGGAGGAAGCTGGTGCCTTCTCCAACTGTGGAGAGTCACTTCATTTCTCTGGGCCTCATCAAGATGCTCTGAAGACATAAAATAAATTCAAAACAACCTTACAGATGGTGGAAAGATCACTGTACTAGGAGTCACACAGATCTGGGTTTGTACCCTGTTCTGTATTTATTAGCTGTGTGATTTTGGCCAAGTCATTCATTAGCTAGTTAATAAATATCCATGGAGCAATTTGGCAAACACCCCATGAATATTTGTTAGATACATAAATGAACAAATGAATGGGTGAGTGAATGAATGTTCTCTTTCTCATCATCAAAATTATACCTATTCCTAGAGAATCCTATCGACTAAAAGAATGGGTTTGCAGAGTGCTTTGCAGTTTTGAAAATACTTGGGATGCCATATGGTTATTGGTTGAGAGTATGTATTCGCATATTTAGAAACAAATCTCAGTGTGAATCCCAGATCTGCCAATACTGTCCGTGTACTCTTAGATGAATTATGCAATCCTTCCAAGCCTTGGTTGCTGTTTTTAATATGGGAATGATAAGATTCCTTGCTGTGCTAGCCAGCCTCCAAGATGGACCCCAATCATCCTTGCTCCTGATATCCAAGTTCATATGTGGCCTGCATTGACTATGAATAGGGCTGACCCACACAACCAATAGGACATTGCTGAGATGATGGCACATTGCTTCTGAGCCTGCCATAAAGGACACTGCAGCCTCTGCCTTGGAGACTTGCTCTTTCTTCGATCAATCAGTCTGGGGGAAGCTAGGCATCAGGTCATGAGGATATGCAGAGAGAGCTGTATGCAGAGAGGTTCTTATGGAAAGGAACAAGGCTTCTGCCAGTAGCCAGCACCAACTTGCCAGCCCTGTGAGTGAAACACCTTAGCAGAAGATCCTCCATCCTCAGTCAAATCTTCAGGTAAGACTACGACCTAATGGGACACCTTGAACTAGAACCACTCAGCCAAACCACTCCCAAATTCCTGACAGCAGACTCTATGTGTGAGGTAATAAATGTTCACTGCTCTTTGAAGATGTGAAGTTTTGGTGTTATTTGTTACATAGTGATGGACACCCAGTACACTCACCTTCTAGAGGGCTACCATGAACTTGAAATGCATGTGAAGGATCTGCCTTGCACAGTGCCTGGCCCAAAATTATAGCTCGGGAAATATCACTTGCTATTGCTACTTTTGGCCATAAAAAGAAATTACGTGCTCTTTGCGATCATTCAGACTCAGAGCAGTATGTCCGTAAAAATATGCACTGGAAGATACATCAATAAATTACTTAAAGCACAGATGGTGCAGGGCCAAGAATGTAACTTTTGGGGGCACTGGGGGGCTCAGCTGGTTAAGCATTCAACTCCTGATTTCGGCTCAGGTCGTGATCTCAGGGTTGTGGGATCGAGCCCCACGCTGGGCTCCATGCTGGGCATGGAGGCTGCTTGGGATTCTCTCTCTCCCTCTCTGCCTCCCTGCCTGCTTGCATGCATACTCTCTCTCTCTTTAAAAAAAAAAAAAAAAGAATATAACCTTTCTGTTACCCAACCTAAGCAGAGGGGAGATGAGGGAAATAATAGTCTAAAAGTTCTTTCTAGCACTGCAAAGATTTAAGTAAGCCAGTAGGAGGGGCTGTAAGGTCCGGATTAAATACAAACTCTGAAGACAGGAGCGTCAGAGCACTGTATGAACAGAGCACTGTATGAACAGATCGTTCCCTGCACTTTCTAAAGTCTACAGAGTGCTAGAGTTATCTCCTTTCATCCTCACAATAAGCCTGTAGAATGGTTATTCTTGTGTCTCTTTTATGGATGGGCCAACTGAGGCTCAGAAGATGCAACCTTCCCAGGAATACGGAGTCAACAGGTGTTGGTGATGGGTTTGAGACCCAGGCCTCCAGTCCTCCTGATGAGGACTGAGCCCAGCAATGGTTCTGTGCTGCCAGGCTTCAATCTTTTTTTCACTCTGAGTCTCAATTTCATTAACTATAGATTTTGGAGGAAAGCAGGGATCACATGTTCAGAAGTGTAATGCATGAGGCAGATTATTTAAATGAGAAAAGCAGGTCAGTAAAGAGTTTTCCACTCTAAGGAAAATAAGGGCACACGTGCGAAAATATAGTGCAAATGACACTAGCCCTCACAGTGGGGGAGGCAACAGGAATTGGGATGGACTCTGGCCAACTGAAAACCGCATGTCCTTTCCTGAGAGGGTCTTTTTCTTAGCTCTATCCAGGTGTTGCCATGTAGAAAATAAAATCCAAGGACTGCCAGATCACCTCCTCCTTTAAGAGAAGCCCAGACCTCTATTTTATGTGAATTATCCCCACATTTAAAGTTGATTCAAATGAAATAAAAGCGACACAAAACAGTGCCTAAGTCAAGCACATGCATCTACAAGCCATTTCAGTTCACAAGCCACCATTCAGTGACCCCTGGACTAGATAATTTGCAAGGTCCCTTCCTGCTCCAAGACAGCCTGTCTCTATCAGTACTCAGCATGCACTGTTTGTTTACATGGGGTGCTGACAGTCTCATAAATATTCCAAACGGGTTTTCATGTGTGGACGTGAGCTGTGTCCTCAAGTAAATTCCAGACTCTCTGAGGGCAGGGACCAGGTCCTGGGTTTCCCGTGGGTCTCTGGTTCTGACTCTCCCTGTAGGAGGTGCAGCCCCTTGGGGTGAAGGTGCATCCCTAGCTAGGGCAGAGGCTGAAGGATTTTCCCCAGACAGTGGCTCTGGAGAGCTCTGAGTCTCACATCAGTTGGGAGCCTGAGCTCTGGATCTTGGGAGGGCAGCTTCCATCATTCCCAGCATTCTAAGGAAGTGAGGTGATGAAATCAAGGTTAACAACTTGGCACTTACATCATGTCTGTTAGATTTATAAAGGAGGCTTCTGTTCCCTTTGGGAATCCTGCCTGGTGCCGGGCAGATGTGGCTGCTTTTGCTGAGGGAAGTGACTTCCTCCAAATCAACCCAAATGAACAAGCAAGTTCCTCTGGGGGGGGTCCTCTCCTTAGAGTCCCCCGTCTGTCAACATCTGTGGCTTTGGATGACTAGTACCTAAAAGCCTGGGTTCTGGAGCCACCCTTCCTGGGTTCAAATCCCAGCTCCTCCACTTACAAATGAACAAAACTGGAGTTGCTTCTCGAACACCTCCGTGCCCACAGTGCTGAAGCATCTGTGTTTAAAAATATAACCTATGTCCTCTCCCCTCCAGGAGCTCATAATTTAATTGAGGCTATAGGACAAAAAGTGTTACAAAGGCTTAATACAGACATGAAAAATTATGGTGCAGGGCAGTAAATGATCATTAGCAAATGAGTTGTGCAAAAGAAGTACCAGAACAGAAAGGAGGAAGAAAAGAGCACAGTGAGATTCATGCAGGAGGGCTAAGCTTTAAAAACTGTTGGAGCTGGTGGAGGAGCAGGAGTTTTCTGCAGGGAGCAGGGGAGCATTAATGAAAAAAGCTATGTTTGCCTCCATTGAAGAAGACAAGGTTGAACAGAGGTTAGAAGAAACACGGAATCTGGAGAAACACTAGGTTTGAATCTGGAATTTACCGTAGGATTCTCTCATTTGAAGTGACAGAGACTGACTTAATCCAACTTATTCAAAAGGGGGCTTCCCTGGTTCATAGAGGACAAGTTTGTTCACAGAATAGACAGAGGTAATTTGGGCAGCTCCTGGGATTAGGGAAACTTGAGGCCAGTGGGATTGTCTGACTCTGTCCACCTCATTCCAGCTACTTTTTCTGCCCTGCATCACACACTCCTACAACAGACAGGACTTGTCCCTAAGACAGAGCATATGGCACCTAGCGGTCCCAGATAAGGACCTTCCAGTCCATGACCCAAAAGAATAACCTATTTTTTCCCTAGCTCTAGGCAAAATGTCCCAGGAAAGAGCTCTGATTGGCTTGGTTTGGTCACATGACTTCCACAGGTCCTTCTCAGTGACCAGAGAGGCTGTGGTCCCATGATTGGACAGACTTGAGTCTTGGATAGAGTCCTGAGACAGACAGCTCCATCAGAATTACAGTAGTAGGGAGGGTGTGGACAAAGACTTCCACTACTCCAAGAGGGATAGAATATTTATCAATCCTTTATTTTGGAAAAAAGTCTTCGAAATAATCTAGGCCAGTGTTTTCTACAAAGGGATGAGCTTGCTAAAATTCATATTCCAGGCATCACCCAAAGTTGTAAACCTTTCTTCCAGCAACTAGAGTCCAAAAAACTGTTTTTAACCAGATTTCCATGTGACTCCAGTGATCAGCGAGGTATGGGAATGACAAGTCAGTCTACCCCAAGCCTACCATTTTAGTGAGGAAGAAACTGAGGCACAAAGAGGAAGGTGATTCATCCAAATTCAAAGACCCAAGAAATGGCAAAAGAAGACTTAGACCTGAGTTCTCTGCAGCTCTCTGCTCATTCTCCCTTTACCTACTGCCTTTTTCAGGCTGTTGGTAGGTCCCTAGACCATAGAAGAGGACCCCATGAACATCTCCTCCATGACCTTTCTACAACTAGATTCCTCTACCATGAGTCCCAAACACTGACCCTCCCCTTACCACACACACACTGCTAGACACTCTTCCTCTCTTCCCAACAGTTGTGACTTCCCAAACACGACTACGAGCCAGCAAGTAGGACCCAGGGTTGGGGAGGAGAGTCTAGAAGACTGTAGAGAGTCAGATGCCATATAACAGGCTGCAGAGGAGGGAACCTCAGGCAGGGGTCGCTGCCAGAGCAAAGGCCTGGAGGCAAGAACAGGCATGGAAAGTGCAAAGAATGGAAGTACCAGTGGCCTGGGATTGAAAGGATGATTGAAAGGAGACAGGAACTTAACAAGGCTGCAGTGTGATGGCAAGGGGATTTAATGTCATGTTTCTGGATAAGGAATCTGGTGGAGAAAAGGGATTCGTGACCTTCTGAGGTGACGTTTATGTCTGCAGGAACCCAGTGAAATTCCTTTTAAAATAGAGAAGCTGTTGAATAGCTATACCTATGTTCAATGACCTACCCCATAGAAATATGAATCAATTTCATTTCTGACAGCTCTATATAATAATCAAATTCATTAGAATTTTGAAAATGTGGTATTGTAGAGCCAATCCAGAATGTTTTCTTTGTAACATTAACCCCGTGACATGCAAGTCCCAAAAAAGGGTTCAGTGTGGAAGAGTCAGGAAATTCTGCCATCTGTTTCCCACATGGAAAATCTCAGTGATCATTCGCACATTAAAGTCTCTGAGAAGTCTCATGGGAAAGACACCCATTGATAATTGTTAAGTTCAGTGTTCCCAAATTCTGATCACAGAAATCCTCCTGATCAATCTCACAAATATCCTGTGGTGATGGAGTCCGTCATCCTGCATCTACCTGGGGCAATGGGGGCTTTGTGTGACTCCAGTGCAGCCTGTCAGGTAAGCCAGACAGGAAACAAGGAAACATGGGTACAGCTCTGGGACACTTCTCTATTTTTAAAAGCAATTTCATTTAATACCTTGCATCCTTTCTCATGGCACAGGCAGACATGGCTTCATGTACATATGTGCATCTGATCCTTGGGGGGCAAACACTAAAACGTAATAGAGTGTGATACGAAAGGAAGAAGGGGAAACTTCCTGATTAATTGTGCAAAGTGGAGAGTCACTCTCATTTAAGATCTGCTGTTTACCTACAGCATTTTTCCTCAGTAGGCTGAACTCCCCTTTACTTTGCTAACATCCCCAATACAGAACGCTAACACGCACCATGGACATCTTTTGTTTGGCCTGACCTGATCCACTTCCTCCTTCTGGTAAGAACACCAATAATTGGGGCGCCTGGGTGGCTCAGTGAGTTAAAGCCTCTGCCTTCAGCTCAGGTCATGATCCCAGGGTCCTGGGATCGAGCCCCGCATCAGGCTCTCTGCTCAGCAGGGAGCATGCTTCCCTCCCTCTCTGCCTTCCTCTCTGCCTACTTGTGATCTCTGTCTGTCAAATAAATAAATAAAATCTTAAGAAAAAAAACTGGGACGCCTGGGTGGCTCAGTTGGTTAAGCGGCTGCCTTCGGCTCAGGTCATGATCCCAGAGCCCTGGGATCGAGCCCCACATCGGGCTCCTTGCTCGGCAGGGAGCCTGCTTCTCCCTCTGCCTCTGCCTGCCACTCTGTCTGCCTGTGCTCGCTCACTCTCTTTCCCTCTTTCTCTGACAAATAAATAAATTTTAAAAAAAAAGAACACCAATAATTTCCCTTGGTAATCCAGCCCTCTCCAATCCTCAGGCTGTCTGATTCTGGTGGAACTGATAGCCTCTGCCTTCAAAGGATGAGCACAAGACCCAAGTGTTGCCAGTCTTCTGGCCGTAATGATTGATTGGTTCAGACATGGGCACGTGAGCCAGGCTGGCCCAGTGAGACTCAGTTCCGGGTTTTCAGTGGACCAGTAAGGGAAATTCATTTACTTTCTCTTGGGTTTACTTGTCTGGTGGGGTGTAGACTTAACAGCAGCCATTTTGGAGAGCCCACCAGAGAAAGAAGACAACAGAGGGCAAAGCAAGGCTGAGAGATGGAAAAACTCTCTCTCTCGATCCAGCCATTTTTAAAGTTATTTTCACCTAAAATTTTTATTTCTGTGAATTAATATATCTTTTTATCTCCTCAAGCTGGTTTCAGCCATAAAAAACCACCCTTTTATTAAAGCATTTATATACTTTAAGAGGTCCGGATCATCTAGCATACATTTACCATGCAACTACTATGTGCATATGAACCTGAGCCATGAACAGAACAGGAGAAATAAATACAAACAGAACACAACCTTGCCCTTAAGCTACCCATAGTCTAGTGAAAGACAAACACAAAGGTAAATAATCTGATACAATATGATGCATGCTCTGAGTTATATACAAGGACTCAAGGGGGCAGACAGGGGTGTAATAAGATGGGGTAAGGTAGTCAGGCAAGACTTTCTAGGGGAGATTGAAGATCTGAATCTGAGAATTTGATATTTAAAATGCAAGTGTATGCCACACAGACATTAGTGTGCAAGAGGCTTATTAAGGGTACCTGGGGATCAACACCTAGGGAAGGGAGGAAAGCAAGGCAGGATTGAGTAAGGCATCCCCCAAGATGGCTGTGGCTAACATCATGGGGTGCTCTGAAGCTAGAATGGCCCTTCAGAGTTGTCCCAAGTTGGGTCAAAATGGTCAGTACCCACCAAAGACAAGAAATGCAGCTCTATCGGTTTCTGTGTTCACATCATAATCACACCCTCCAAAGAGCAGTGTGCAGATGGTACTGGATTTTTTTTTCAAAATTTCTATTTTGGACTGTACCTGTATGAAACTGCAAACACTGGGCCCATTAGAAGAGCACTGAGACAAATAACAATATAATGATAACAGCCCATATTGATAATCCAGATGAGTGGCTTCAGCCAGGTAGCATAGGGGAAAATGTACTTGTTGAAACGTGAGAAGGTTCTATGATGGGATTCCTTGGTGAAAATGCAGATGTGCCAGCAGTTATCAAAAATATCCAATGCATCTAGTCAGATGATTTATTTTCAAGTTTTCCAGGATGAACATTTGGTGGCAAAGAGCTTGGGTCTCAATGTCAACCAGTCCTAGGTTCAACCAGACTTCCTGGCTTTGTCACCATGAATAAGTTATTCAACTTCTCTGAACTTCTGCCATGTTCCTGGCATACAGTAAGTGCTTGGACAATATTAGTTGTCTTAATTACCAGTGGTAGTAGTGCTAATACTATTATTACTCCATTGCTCGTATTATTAACTCAAGGGCTGCAAAGACTTCTGGGGTTAGAGAAATCCCCTAACTCAGTGAATACCTCTCTCCCCATTAGGCTGACCTAAGTCATGGATCCAATCCCTGTGCACACTAATTAATTCATTTTGCCTTATTAAATGTGTGCTCTCTTAGCCTAATTAGCAAATGTTTCAGTCCTGGATTTCACAAAGTGTAGAAAACAGTAGGCCTACAGAAATAAATATTTGTTCTTAGCAAAAAGGAGCAAATAAGTTTGGGAGAGACTTGGTTAAACAAAGTGAAACATTTCTTTCCTGCAGGACTTGTCAGAGTCTTTTGTGCTCCAAAAGGATTTGTGTCTTTCTAAAAGGCAGATGTAATACCATATTAATCTTGACAGTTTGGGCTGCAAATGGTAGAGGCCCAATTGAATTTAGCCTAAGTGCAAAGAGAATTTATTGGTTCACAGAACTCCTAGGAGTCTATATACTTTAGGATAACTGGATCCAGGGGTTCAAATTATGCCACCTAGCCTCTCTCTCTCCCTCTCACTCACCTCTCTCTCTCTCTCTCCTTCCCTTCTTCAGTCCCTCTCTCCCTTCTTTTTCCTGTATTTTCTGTTTATCTATTTGAACATCTCTTCTCTCTTTGGCTTCATTCTTAAGCTTATGTGTTTGACAGTGATACCGCTTCATGGAAGTCTCAAGCTTACAGAGGAAAAAAAATATTTCACCACAGTCTGCCTTTTTTGGGGTCATGGACTGATGTCTGCTTCAATTGCTGTGGCCTGTGGTATGAAGCAGTCTGAACTGACAGGTGGAAATAAACTAAGCATGGGAGAGGGGAAAGGCATTTCCCCAAAAGAAGAGTTGCAATGAAGACAAAGACTATGTATCCCACTCTGAATATTTAGCATTTCACCTCATCGGGCTAGTATTCTCAAAGAAATGCTGACTTTATACAAACTCCATTTCATCAGAGGAAAAAGAAATCACCATTTTGAGCTACTATTTTTGAGTATCAATTATGTGCCTCTTACTGTTCAGGAAATGTGGATATGAAGATGAATAAGATCCGGTCATTGTCTTCCCGAAGTTCACAGTCTGGGAAGCAAAGATCTGAGGCAGACAGTAAGTCACTGGGCAATATTCTAGATATGATAACAGAGGTATGAATAAACTGCCACAGAACACAGAGACATCATCCTTCCTTGGTCATGACAAAAAGACTACACAGAAGAGGAGACAGAAGAGGTTTGTGTTGAGTTGGGGAAGAGGCCAAGTTTGAGAAGGCCAGGTTATTCTGACACGGAGCACTGCCTAAGACAATTCTTCCATTTCAGAGCCCATGGCTTCATCTGGAAGCGAATGATAGCTGTGGGATTCCAAAGCAGCCTGTATGGTCCAGCAAGAGATGGGAGTTGAAGAATGCTGGAGTTACACTGGACTACTGACTTGCCTGCCACCTCTTCTCCAATACCTCTCCAGAGTGTTCCCAATACAAAACAATGGACTATGAACACCATTGCTTTGGGTCTAACCAGAGAAGCTCCTCAACCACTTCCTCCAGGTCCACAGGAGTTATCATACGACCCAGGCTGAGCCAATCGGGTTCTGTAGTATCCTGTTCACTGTGATTGGCCTATGGGTGGTCATGGGAGCCACATACAGCTGATCAACTTATTTTGCTTTTTAGAGACATACTTGAAGTTGGTTGATTTTTTTTTCCTACTGCGGATAACCAGAAGAAAATATGAATCTAGGGTTGTCCCAGTATCCTATGCTACATATTTTTGTAGCTTCAATTGGATTTCTGTCCCTTGCCCTCTAAAATGGTCACTTTTCTCCAACATTTACCCAAATGCTGCGAAACCTCCCTACAGGTTCTGGAAAAGGGGAGAAAGCCTACATCATATAAAAGGAAGTGCTACAACCAGTAGGACAAGTCTTTGGAACAATGCTTCATAACTGTCATGCTCCTCAGGACTCTGACCATGATCAGGAAGTCAGAGTCTGTCAACCTAATTCTGCTTCCTTGAACCGTACCTCATCCCTGCTCCTTCCAAGACCCATCTAAGTTGCACACCTGCCTCCAAGTCCACCTCCCATGTACTCTTCACACCGCAGGGAGTACCCTGCACAGAGGAGCCCAAACCCAACAGTATCACTAGTCGCAGAAACCAAGGTGTATTACTGGAGAAAAAAGGGCTCCACGTCCTCCAGTTAGCCACAAGACCCTCCAAAGCTTGGCTTCTGACAATGCTCCTGTCTCATCTCTCACCATTCCTCCCAATTTGCCCTCCACCAACATTGGATGGTTTCTCTTTTTCTGAGTATATCATTTTTACAGACTCTTTTTCTCTTGGAAAAATCCCACCTATCTTTTCAAATTCAACTAAGATACCTCATTACTTCTATGCCAAGCACCCTAGAAGGACTCGTGTGTAACCGTGTTACCACACCTCTATCGGTTTTATAATCATAAGCTTGGGTGTCTGTGACCTCAGGAGAGCAAGGGTCCTGTCTTCTTTTCTCTCACACCTCTTCTCCAATTCATATGCAAATATTGTCAGCTCTACCTTTAAAATATATTAATATATCTAAATCCAACCTCTTGTTATCATTACCACATACTATTTCTGTCTGAGCCCCTACCATTTCTCACTTGCATTGTTGCATTAGCCTTCTACCAGGTCTGCCTTAATTCTGTCCTAACCACCTTCTAGGTGGTTGTACATCGTCAAGACCACAGTCACAGTGAACCCTGAAAAACTGTCCCTCAGTTCTTCTTGGTCCTCTGCTCAAAACCTTAAATTGGGTTTCTCATTCACTTAGGGAAAAAAAAAATCCCTACAATGGCCTACAAGACCCTACCTGATTTGGCCCGTGTTCCCACCTGACATCATCTTCCATTCTCCTCCTTCCAGCTCATGCCACACCAGCCCCATGTGGTCTTCGTGCAGCCCCTCAAGCACACCAGACAGGCTTCCACCTCACAGAGCATACATTTTCTATTCCCTCTGTGTGGCCAACATGTTCTTACACATGTCTTGCTCTCTCTTATCCTTCTTTGGGTCTTTTCTCTGATGTCACCATCTCAGTCAGGCCTTCCCAGATACCCTGTTCAAAATACCCCTTCTTCAACACCCTCTATTCTCTTTACTTATTTTCTTAATTTTGTACCATTATACCATATATGTTACTTGCTTATTTATTGTGTGTCTCCTGAGTAGTTTCCCATCCCTAAAAGATAAGCTCTTTAATAACAAGGAGTTTTGAGTGTTCTGTCCACTGATACATTCCCAGTACCTAAAATAGTGTGTGGCACATAGTAGGTGCCCAATAAATATTCATCAAATAAATGAATACACGAATGTAATGAGCAAATTACTTGAAAACCAAGTGCCTAGCATGTAGTAGGCACTCAGTATAATTTATTGAGTAAATTAATTAACTAGTGAAGGCTCCTGATAAGTCTAAACAAGCATTTTTCCTGGCATTTTTGTGTTTTTCAGTCCTCTTCTCAAGATTCCAGGTCTCCAGTTTCCTAATCAATTGTGCATGGAGATTTCTGCCAGTCTCTGATGTGATTCGGCAAATGTCTTCTCCAGCAGTAAGAACAGAGTCAGTCAATGAGGAATGGACAATGAAGGGTCATATCTCACCTGACAAACCCCAGCTCCATTCAGGAGAATCTGTCATTCTTAGTGACACAAAGCTAGGCAATGCCACAATTCTTTATCATGAGTTAACAAAATATTGGGCTGGACATTCATGTGCACATAAAAATAACTAAACTCTTGGAATTCTAGGGCTCCGTAAGGAGTGCTGGATGGAGAAACTGATATTGCAATCATCAGGATAGCCCTCAGAGCACATGGGGAATATACTGGAAGACAAACAGATTTCCAGACAAATAGGGATATGCACAAAATATGTCTCCACTCAATCTCTATGAGACCCATAGAGAATTTGGCATTAAAGAGTAATAATTAGCATGAACACAGAACTTAATAGTTTGCAATAAACTTTCATGTGTATAATTTCATTTGGGCTTCCTAACTACCCTGTGAAGAAGAGAGTATTATTATCTCACTGTGGCTGGCTATATTCTGGTTCAAAATTATTTGCTGCCCTGCCTGTAAGAGGGTTATATGACCCTTCTAACCACCATGCGATCTGCTCTGCCTTTCTATGGGAGAAGTAAAATATCCCTGCCCCCATGGCAAATGGAATGTGAGCAAAAGGGACAACAGGGGACATATGAGCGAAAGCTCGAGACATCGTATTACTCTATACCCTCGCTCTTTAACCCTTAGGCACAAAATCAAGATAGGAAGTGGATGAGTCTTCATTTTGGAGCTCTAAAGGAAGAGTCTACAGGGAGAAGAGCCATAGTGCCAGAGCTGGGAGCTGGCCACAACAGAAATATGAATGAGAAATAAACATCTGTTGCTATAAGTCACCAAGATTTGGGGGACTATTTGTTACCACAGCATAACTAACACCTGACTAACACACCCACTTTACAGACAAAGGATCTATGGCGTAAAAAGATCTGTGACCTATCCGAAGGCATTTGCCCAATAAGTAGCAGAGCCAGGACTAAATCTCAGGATGTCTCACACCCTAAACCATGTCATTTTACCACATCATTCTGGTTAAAAACATCTGCTTCTGCACATCTCCTAGAGTAATCTGGGAAACCGGGTAGTCCCAGCCTCCAAGGTGGTGTGCCTTTCACTGATGAGAAGCCCTTTCCTCCCTGAGCCCCTGCCAAGTCAGAAAAGGGCTTTAAATTTCACAGTTATTTAGGAAAACAGCATTGGCTCAATATAGCTGTTTTCATAAACTGGTCTCTGGAAACCATCCCAGCCCAGGGTAAAATATGAAATTTAATCACAGTGGGAATCTATCCAGTATCACCAAGCCCCATTGACTGTTCCTATTATTTCCTTTTAGGACTGAATTGTTTTTCAGAAACCCATGGATGGGTCTGGAAGTCCTCTGAGGGCACAGGGTCAGAATGTTAGCTTTACTTAGGCCTTTCATTCTTTTGGAATCTGGCCCGATATTCTTAGGAAAAAGAGGGACATCTGCAGACCCAGGGAGGCTCACTACCAGGTTAGTATTCCTAAACATGTATGTTCTACACATACACAATTTGTTCCTTAACATAGTTCAGTGCATAAACATTTAATTCTCAGGAGCTAAAATCGGGGCCACAGGTATCAAGCATATAATGAAATTGTCCATTTCACCCAGGCAACCTATCTAGCAAGGTTTCCAAGAATTCTAAAAAACAAACGTCCTTGGGCACTCCTGATACAAAGTAAAGGTTGGCAGTGCCTGGACTCTGCTCATGGGGAGGGAGGAGAGAAAGGTTTAAGTGAACTTGGATGTCCTACTTCCTTACTATTAGAGCCCCGGGGTCACATACAATAAAGGCCAAGAGAAAATTAGCTAAGTCTGGGCCTGGTTATTAGTCTGGGCCTGGTAATAGGACTACACAGGGATATGCAATGGAAGTTTCATCTACTTAATAAACAAACTGAATGCTTTACCTAGCATTCAGTAAGGGCCAGACACTTTCCTAAGCCCATTAAAAATTCTTATTTAATGCTGGCAACAATTCCCTGAGGTAGTAACTCTTATTTCCCCCATTTTACATATGAGAAAAATAAGGCACAAAGGGGTTAGGAGACTTGTCCAAGGTCTAGAAGCTAGACACAAAGAAGGCAAGATTTGGACACCCCAAGTCCACCTAGAGTCCATACTCTATCTGTACACGACAATACTTCTGGGAGCCATGGAAGAAGCAGACCCTGGCACAAATGGAAATGGATTGAATGTGTCTGGCAATGGCATAGTTTCTCTTCCAGTTTGACTCCACTCAGAATGAGGGGGGAAGATTCCACCTCCCGAGGTAGAGGGTGAATGCAAGGCACTTTTTCCATATTTCATGTCCCTGGGAAACTTCTAGACTATGACCTCTCAATATGCAAGAAGAGAGCCACTCTTTGTAGCACTGTGTCCATAACACCTAATGCAGGGTCTGAATCAGAGAATGCCCTGAAGTATTTGTCAGAGGGAAGGAAGGAGGTGCGGGGGGCAGGGAGGAAGGGAGGGAGCATCAGAGGCAGGGCAAGAGGAGGAAGGGAGGAAGGAAGGAGCTACTTGGTTCTCAGTTACCTATCATCTTATCTCCAGTTGGGGGTTAGCGGAGGAGAGCCTCAAGTGTCGCTCCTGCCGCGGATGTTTAGAAATACTCTCAAAATAAGTAATTCCAGCAAGTGCCATGTCTTTTGTCCCCTCTGGCTCTTTCTTCTGCAGCATATTCCCCCTGGCTTTCCAGATTCCTTAGTTACTGCTGAACAATACACACACACACACACATACACATGCACACACAAGCATGTGCACTAACACTTGTACACATGTACACACACGTGTATGCAAGTGTATGCACACACTCACACAAGCACGTGCATGCACACATGTATACACGCATGTACGTGCACACTCACTCATGTATATGCATATGAAATAAATGCATTCACTCACATAAGCACATTCATGCACACATGCATACACACGCACTCACACACGTATAAACATACACAGGTACACATGCACGCACACACATGCATTGCATGAGTACAAGCATACATGCACACAAGTATACATGGGCACATATAAGCACGTGCATGCACACATAAGTGGGTGCATACACTCACACGTACACACTCAAACACACAAGTATATGTGTGCACACTCATACACATGTACACACATACACACACATTGTCTGCCCAACTAGCTAAGTCATGACACCTCATGCTCTGTTATTCTTTCTTGTCTATAAAGAACAGAGAAAGGACCCAAAAAGAGGTGTCACCCTGACCTCTCCGTGTTTTTGGCAAAGGAATGCCCACAGCTCCAAGCTCTTCTCTGGCCATGAGAACCTCAGCTAATAATAGCACATAGCTGTGGGTGAAGATCACAGCATCTGAGAATGCCGGGTCTGGAAGGACCTGTTACATCACCCTGTCCAGGAATTCTGAATCTTAATTTTGGGGAATCTGTTAGTGTCCCTCCATGGCCTGACCCTTCTCACTATAATATATTGTCTTCCTGTTCTCATGTCTTTGCCTGATACTTCCTCGGAGCAACATCTTCAAACAAGGCAGAGCAACGACTTCAGTTCAGAGTGCCAGGACTGATGCTGGAGGGACTTTGGCTCAGTCCTAGGCTCCGCCAGTTATGAACTGTGGAGCCTTAAGTTCACGTCTTGCCCTCTCTGAGCCTCAGCTCTGTCATATGTAAAATGGAAGTAAGAACAGAACTACAGCACAGAATTTTCTTATGGAATCAATGAGATAATGCATCTAAACACTTAGCACAAAGTCTAGCACACAGTGTGTACTCAATAAATATTTACGATTAATCTTAATTCTTCAGGCTTTGTCCATATTCCAAACAGCAGCATCACTTTTGTGATGCCACGTGATTTTGCTTGTTTCCAGAGTCAAGAGCCATCCCTTGTTAACCTTCATTTGGAAAGCAATTTAACTCTCTGACATTAAAAATTAAAATATAAACAGCCCAGTGCCTGATTTAATGGACAATTAAAAATTAAATTAACAGTTAGTAAGTGATGAGCTAATTTCGTTATTGTAACCACATTAGCCTCATACTTGGAGGAATATAAAAAGGGGAAATAGACCCCTTAAAATAAAAGAAAAATTACAGGCAATAAAAGATTTAAACTCATATATCATAGCCTTGACAGATTCATTCTTTGAAGCCACTCGCCCCAAAACTCGGTTGTCTGATATTCATGCAAAAATGTTTAGATGACAAAGTAATGAGAATTAATGACCTGGTAGAAAGACAAAGAACACTAACATAATATTTTATTGTAATATATGGAGCGAACAGCTTGGTGAAGCAGCCTGGATCTCCTCACCCCATGCTGGTTGGCGGCCTCAGGAGAGACCAAGGATGTTCTTACCTTGTCTTCAAACACCTAGATCTGCCAGAAGTGCTAACTACAGGTCTCGGATCCCCCCTCCACTGGGATCTGTGCATTCAGCCTCAACAGAAGGGGAAGGTGTAGAGCAGCACACACGACCTAGAGAGCCAAACGCAGAAGATGGGTTTTGGAAGAACTGTCGTCCCACACTCCAAAGAAGTCATAGAACTCACTTTTTCTTCCCACACCCTCCCTGTTTCATATCTGCTTCTTCCTCTTCCCCCAGGGCCTTATTGCTCTCAAAATCACTTTGTCATCAATGAAGTTTAATGTACCGGTCCTCCCCGCTGGTCTATAAAGTCCAGGAGTCTAGTGATTGCATCTACCTTATTTACCATGATATGCTAGCATCCAGCATAGTTTCTGGCAAACAGGTGCTCAGGGTGTATTGTCTTGAATTGATTTAATGTAAATGAGTGGAGAATGTGTTCAATCTCAGATGTTAAGAATTCAAGACGCTGCCCTTTCTAGAGCCATTTGCCAGTGGAATAGGGGGATTGGAGTCGGGATACTGAATCCAAAGAGACTGCTCAAGCACACTGTGATTCCAGGCATCAAGAAGTGGTTGGGAGCTAAAGGGATAGTGTTGGGAGGGGAGGCTTCCAAGAACTCATCAAATCACAGCTTGTAGATGTCTGTCTGCTCTGATTACATGCTGGTCTGGCTTCAGTGAACAGAAACTGTCTTAGGAGCAAAGAACACCACTCCGTTCTCACAGTGTGTGAAGTGTCTGACAAAATACGATCTGATTCTGATAAGATGTGATCTGAATGAGGCGGCCTTCTGCCCAGAGGGTCTTCCTCTCCTCCATTTTTAAAGATCCTTACTGTCATAGTCTCTGCTTTGGAGCAAAGGACATTGGTGGGCTTTTGGAAGCCCAGGATCCATTCACTGTAGCTTGATTAAGAACTTCTCGATTTCCTTTGGAAGAACTTCCTCTCACTTATTGTGCATAGTCTTAATGATACCAAAAACCAAGGCACTTTACCTTCCACCCAAGGGTATAGGATTCAAGGGTGGCAGAGCACTTTCTGCCTTTCTGCTAGGACTCTGAATCTTGAGTAGAGAGCCATAAGGAGACAAAATGGATGACATCACCTCTTCCAGGATGACACATTTCCACAGACATGGTCCACCTCACCCTAATCAGATGCCAGAGCATTCCTTACCCTTTCTGAACTGGGTTCCCCAGCCTTCTCATTGGTTCTGGGATCCAACAGCCTTCTAATAAATTTGTTTTCTGCTCAAATTAGCCTGAGTCTGTTTTAACATCTTATAATCCAAGATCTCTAACTAGCATTTTTGGCCTGTGGAGCAAGTGGTGAGGATAAGAGGAAGCCCAGATGAGGGTTCTCATCTAGTCCCACAGCTAATTTATCACATTTATTATTTTCTTCCAAGGAAAATAACCCTAATGAATTCAATGTTTAGTGAAAGTGAAAGAAAGGAGAAGAAATAATAGGGTAGAATCATGAGGACAACAAGTCCTAGTAGTGGAAAGAAGCCAATAGGAGACGTTTTCTAGGACAAGCTTTTTTTTGGGGGGGGGGGCCTATTGTGCTTGGCTTCAACCCTAAGTAAATTAACAGATCCTAATCAATTTAGCCTCAGCTAGGGAGAGAGGGATTCTGGACGACTAACAGGACTCAAAAAGGCTTTCCAGTCCTCCTCAAGGAGGAGTCCTCCTTGAGGAGGACTGGACAATCAAGTCCTCCTCATCCCAGTTTCTCAGTCTCATTTCCCAGAGGGTCCAGGTGTCCAGCCATGGGATCCCTACCATATCTCTACATAATGGCCCAACCTCACAGGCATCACAGAAGGAAAATGTCAAGGACATACACTGTGAGAACACCACATCTGAAAATATCACAGCTTTCCAATGGTCCATATGTCAGCAAACACACTGGAGGCTTGGGAAACTGGCCTTCCACCTTTAAGTGCCACCAGTCATGGGCCACATGGATAGTATTAAGCTATTTTATAGAACTGAGTATTGGGCAGAGTCTATACAAGGAAGGAGGAGCAAAGAGAGAGTCACATTGGGAATGTGATTCAGTGTCTGCCTCCACAGCTTCCATCGCTTCCTTCCAATGACCTCCTCCCACCTGCCAGCTAATTGGGCTGTGCGAACGCTATGTGACCCAAGAACAATATATCCAAAATACAGCCAATGACTTATGACCCCCATGACCTGGGATGAAAAGATACATTTGGTCAATCAGACTGCTCTGAGGTGTAGAAAATTATAAAGTTGGGAAGACCAAATGGCATAGCACCTAAGGATGAAAATATACCTTGAGATATAAAAGACAAACCATCAGTAATCCAAACATCTGTGTGAGCAGAAAAGATGAAGAGTGTGAGGAAACTAGCCAACAAAGAGAAACGAAACCAAACAAATGATTAGAGAGAACAGGGAGAAGATGAGAGAGAGGGAGAGGAAGAGATAATCACAGAGACTAGTTCCTAAAACAGCCACAGGCCCTGGCAGCTTTCTGGTTTTAATTATAGTTCACAGCTATCCCAATACACCTCTGTTTTCGGAGGTAACTCAAAGGAGTCTGTTTCCTGCAACCAAGAGAACCAAACTGAAACAAAGGGAACCCAGTACACAAAGATCAAAGTGAAGAACATGTGAGCCGATTCCAATTTTCTCTGGTCAGAAATGGGTCTGTCTGGGAGGAGGAGCAAGATGGCGGAGAAGTAGCAGCTGAGACGACATCAGGCAGCAGGAGATCAGCTAGATAGCTTATCAAACCACTGCGAACACCTACAAATCCAACAGGAGATCGAAGAGAGGAAGAACAGCAATTCTGGAAACAGGAAATCGACCACTTTCTGAAAGGTAGGACTGGCGGAGAAGTGAATCGAAAG